>JAQQAE010013833.1:0-12604 GCA_029823295.1 Pseudamia nigra | reverse complement strand
TCCCTGCTCAAGCTGCTGCCCCCGCAACCCGACCCCACGGATAAGCGGTAGAAGATGGATGGATGGATGGATGGATGTCATAGATACACCAAAACCTTCCATTCATTCTCCATTATCTCAGCTTTGGTGGTAGATGAATCTGAGCCAAATTGGAGATATTCATAGAAATCATTCTCCCAAATGTCTCTGTTTTTTTAAATAAGAAAAATTAAAAAGTTACGAAAGTGTTGAACACTGTCCTATCCCAGAAAGTGATAAAAATATTCCTGGATACACCCTCCGAACTCAGCCTCTCTGTTTCATCTATTCAAACACCTTCAAAAATTTTAGCTTTTTGATAGTTGTGCATGTCCGACAAATGTTGATATACGCTGTTATAATTTTAATAATAGGTGTGTTTCTCTGTCTAATCAGAAGTGTGGACATTCCTTTGGAGGATCCTTGTGTACCAGAGAGCAGCTAATCATAAAGCTACAATGACACATATTCTGAATGTGCTGTATGCATATCTGTAGAACTCTCACAAAACCTCAACAAAAACAATCACTCAGAAATCAGCTTAATTCAGAATATTCAACTGGAATATACTGTACTGTTTACATGGCATATTGTCAAATTCAGAATATTGATGTTTGAAATGCATCAACACACTACTGCATTCAGGACCTTTCACTGTTCAAAACAGTGCAGCAGGTCTCCAGACATTTTTTTTCTTAACTTCTGACAGAGACTAAATGTGTTCCTTTGACACGGATTCAATCTTAGCAAAGAGGAAAAAGTCACATGGTGTTAGATCTGGTGAATACGGAAGTGATCAAGCACTGTGATTTGTTTTTGGGAGAAAAGATCTTATAATTACAAGAAAAATTAAGGCTCTCAGTAATTCTTTCTTTGCTACAGTAGGAAATATTGCGCTGTCAGATCTAATCTGCTTTTATTTCTTTCCCGGACTGAGCCACTTACAATATTAATGTTTCTTAGTGAGGACAGCATTAATGTCAGTATATAACACTATGAAAAAGGTCTCAAATCATTGGGATTGTTCAGAGGGAGGATCCATACTGATCTATTAGGAGCCGCTCTCTTCCTGCAGGAGCAGTCAAAGTAGTACAGGATGTTTCATGGATATAAATCTATGCATTTAATATGCATCCAGGCCGATGTTCTGACATGTTACCATACCTATCAGAATCACATGTCCTAGGTTAATGCACATGAAATATATCAGAAACATCATACAACAGAAACTTGCGTAGTTCTATACTTTCTAAATACTGTGAAAATAGTGGTTAGTTACAAAACCCAGGGGCAGTGAAAGCACCACAGACATATCTCATATTACAAGATCCATAAATCATAATTCTGAGATCCGTAAGTAGTGAAAGTAAAAGCATTTCCACACACGCAATGCAAAGGCAGCTCAGGGGATTGGGACTAAAGAGCTGTGTAGCCTTAAGGAAACCACTTATCAGTGAGGCTAATCAGAAAAAAAGGCTTCAGTTTGCTAGGGAGCATAATATTTTGTTGTTCTGCCTTTAGCTTTGATTACGACACACATTTGCTATGGCATTGATTTAATAAGGTTCTGCAACGTCTTGATTTTGAGAGTCAAGATCTTGAATTGATGATGGGAGAGTCGGACCACTGTGCAAAGTTTTCTCCAGCACATGAAAGGAAATGCTTTTACTTTCACTACTAAACATAGTCTTGCGTTCTACCATTGTTGTTTTTTTTTTTTCAATTTGGTTTCACCACACATTTAAGTGATTACCAGTCATGATCATTCAAGTTTTTTTTCCAACCACATTTTTTCTTTGAAAATGATGGTTCCTCACTATCCTTATATCACTTGTTGGCAGCTAAACCTAATCACCCATGCAGACATTATCCAATGGGAGGCTCGTACCTACCGGTATTTGCTTAGTTAAATACAGGCGGCAACCTTTTTTTTGGCCAGGCAGTGTATATGCACTCATTGACATCGTTTTATCTTCATAAGTGCAGTCTCGTTACTTAATAGACATATGTTGTATGATGATGTAAATCTCAGTAATGGCTACCTCCACATGCAGACATGATTAATCAATTCTTACCATATGTACAGTAATGGATGAAACTAGAAGAGGTTTGTATCTGTCCAAAAATGACTCAAAATAAGCCACAAAGTCAGTAAAGTTGCATGTAAGGTATTATTACGGGATCTCATATGTGCAGACATGTCTGTGCTCAGGTCTGTTTGCAATTGGAGCAGTGTAGGTGCAAACCAGCAGGGATATGAGCTTTCAGTTTTATATTTGGGGCAGTTTGTCTATTCCTCACCCCGACTCTTTTCCTAACACATACCAAGCAGTTTTACATCTAAACTTAATGAACCTGCAACAAGTCTGTGTAGTTTTATCAACCACATGTGAAGTAGGTGTTCCAGGTTCTTTTAAGTGATTGTGAAAAATAAAACACATCCACATACTGTAACAAGTGAAGTGTCCGTAGTATGTCTCTAAAATGGGTGAGAGTGCGTTGAAATAACCTATCCATACTTCCAGAGAACACTCCTCTAATATTGTATTTGGAAAATTAATTCACATATATTATTGTTCCATATTTGCTCTGGAAATTGATGACCCAGTAAAAACAGCTCCATGACCCAGTTTTGGATCCAAATCCTCAGTTTGAGAAAGGCAGCTCTACATCAAACTGGCCTATATCCAAATGTTTACAGGCTCAGTTGGTTCTGCTTGAAGTACACGTTAGGAAGCTCTTTGCCTTACGAAAACATTGAGGTTGTGAATTTTCCCCTTGATCATTCCTGTATTTGGCATTAAGTGCTGGAAACACACTGGAACAGGTCAGAAGTTGTGACAACATAAGTGAGACCTGGTGAGCAAAGCAAATGTTCTTATGATGAGAGCAGCAGTTTACAGTTAGCACAGGTTAACTGTATTATTCCTGCTGTCTGCTTTTATTAACATGAATTACTTTTCTGGAAACCTACTGGGAGTAATTATCTAAAAACAATAAAATGTACCTTTGAATTTACCAGGACACTAGGACAGGAAGATTTGATATGAATTTAAATAAATAGGGCAAAAAAGAATTTATTGTATAACAAAGCAAGTAAGAGTTAATGAAGCTTTCACTAGATAAACTGTTTGCTATAAATATTCTGTTTTAACCCTAAAAACCAAGAGGTTTATATTATAGCAGTAAACATCATATAGCTGAACAGTCAAAGTGCCAATTTATCATTTCCATTGTTGAAAAAGAAGAATTTGCCAATGATTTTGCAAATGAATAACAGCAAATTTGAAAACTTTTTGACTTCATTTAGATCTTTGAGGGTTAAAGACAGTAGGCTGTACACTGAGGCCAATGTGGAAATAACTTAAAGTTGTAATACCACCATTGGTCACTGGGGCACCGTTCCGCTCCAAGAAGCCCTGACTCCCATAGAGTTACAGGACTTCCCTCTGAAAATACTAAGTGAATAATTTTTTGTCATGAGTCATCATCATCTCACACATTTTATTTGGACCATCTAATAAGTGGTGGTCCATCTTTAACTTTTTACTACATTAGTAAGATATTACGGCAAATTATCTGTCAAATGACTACTGTGCTTGGGTTTGATTAACAGGTTGCTATGGTAACTCGACTCACCAGTGGAGTCACACCAAGTTGGATATTTGTATTTTCTATTTATTCAACAAAGCATAGTTCTGGTGACATTTTACCATGCCAGTAAGTTAGCAGTTAGTTTTAGCTTACCCAATAAGACCCGTGACATACTACACTTCTGCAGCTCTGCCGACATTTGTCCAAATTTGGTCACATCCTATTTTTGACTCCAAAATGTCATCCAGGAAGCATCTTTTCAAATCCCACTGCAATTTGCAATGTGCTTACAGGAAGGGTGTGAGTGTAGATGATGCTCTACTGTATAGGCTCCACACTGTCTGTCAGCACCTTGAAAAGGCCAGCAGTTCTGTTCAGATTATGTTTTTTGATTTCTCTAGTGCTTTTAATACTATTCAGCCGCAAATTTTAGCAAACAAGTTATCAGATTTTAAATTACACAACTCTACCATTGCCTGGGTCTTAGACTATTTTCTGAATTGATAATAATAATAATGGATTAGATTTATAGAGCTCTTTCCAAGTCTGCTTCTCAAAGTGCTGACAATTAATCCATTATTTATTCATTCCACCTAGATGTGGCTACATCTGTAGTCACAGCTATAGACTGACAGAAGGGTGGCAGCCAATTTGTGCCAACGGCTTCTCCGACCACCACCAAACATTCATTCAGACAGACACTCATTCATATTCACACCTATGCACAATTTAGAGTAGCCAATTCACCTACTGCACGTTGTTGGTTGTGGGGGTCTGTGTGGAGTTTGTAGAACATACAAACTGCACACAGTAGGGCTCCGCCACCCGGCGTTGGGCTCAAACCCAGGACCTTTTAGCTGGGAGGTATGAGTGCTACCCACTGTACGACCATGTCACCCAGGGTTGAATTGTCCTCAGTTTTTGAAAGTGGGTGACAAATGTTCTGAGGTGATTTTAACAAAAACTGGTGCACCACAGGGGCCAGTTTAATCTCCATTTTTAATTTCATTGTGTACAGACAACTATAGGCACAGTTTTCCATCTTGTCATTTGCAGAAGTTTTCAGATAACACTGCCTTACTTGGCCTGATTTCCTGGGGTGATGACCTGGCCTACAGGGAGGAAATTGAATATTTTGTTCATTGGTGTGATGCCAATTTTTTGAAACTTAATGTGGGCAAAACACAAGTGTTAATTATTGACTTTAGAAAGAAATAACAGACTGTCTCTCCAGTGGTTATCAAAGGCCAGGCTATTGAAATTGTTGAAACATACAGGTATTTAGGAGTGCATCTTGACAGTAAACAACTGGAAAATGAATAGTGATGCTGTTATTAAAAAAGCCCAGTCCAGACTGTTCTTTCTTAGGAAGCTGAGATCCTTTGATACAAGCAGGAGACTCCTGAATGTGTTCTATCAGGGGATTATGGCCAGTGTGTTGTTTTATCCTGTACTGTGTTGGGGCGGGTGTATCACTGTTGAGGACAAAAACAGACTGAACAAACTGGTGAAAAAGGCCGGGTCAGTGGTTGGACTGAGTCTGGACTCAGAGGACAATGGATAAACGGATGATAACTAAACTGAAGACTGTTCTGTGTCTCACGGACCACCCTGTTCACAGTGTTTTTAATGAACTCAGAAGCTCTTTTAGTTGGAGAATGGTAATGGCCCACTGTTCAACTGAACATTTTAGAAACTTTTTTGTCCCTGCTGTGGTGCACTTTTACAATGAGCAGTTTGTATAAATTATTTCTGCTGTGGATAATTATTGTTGTACTTTTTAAGTTGTGTGGTGGCACCATTGTTTCAAAGGTCTATAGTAGAGTCCAGTATGTGTGTTTTCTGTTGTCTGTATTGTATCTACTGTATATGTCCATAGCAACTCAATTTCCCCCTTGGGGATTAATAAAGCTCAATCTAATCTCATTTACAACAATTAAACTAAAAATATGGTAACCCGTAATGAAATTTGTCCTTATTCTTGCACATTTTGTTACTTATTTTGCTAATTTTAACTTATTTTGTTTTTGTACATTTCTTTTGTTTACGCTGTTCATTTGTTTGTCCTCATCATTAATAACTGCAGTAAAGGCTGACACACTGATGCATTAACAATTCACCAGAACATAGAAATTGACATGTTCAAGGCTCAAAATTTCCAGAGATGCCCCATAAAAATGTCCCTCCAGTGCTCAAATGACAATTACACTGTTGCTCAGATCAAGAGTTATTTCTGTTCCTCACCTGCTTCTTATATTGTCTTTTTCTGTGCCTCCTCCTCCTTCTTCTTCTCTGGAAGCTATATTCTCTGCACAGCACACAGCATCATACTGAGGTGGAAGGCCTGTGTTCACAGATCCACTAGGCTGGAGTTCAGCGGCGTGGTTTCTCTCCTGAGTGGCAAAGTTAGGTGGAATACAAACCACTGCTGTAGTGCCATGTAACATTATGGACTGACTGATGCCATTTAACGTAAAAGGAAGCGTGATGGAGGTTTGCTCTATTGCAGGCATTACAACCACGTCTTCATCCCAGTGTCCACACAACCAGCAGTGTATGAGCCCAAATCTGCAGATGCTGGTGAGCATGAAGCTGCCTCCGACCGAGATGAGGATGGGGCCCAGCAGCTGTGGCCACTCAAAATTGGTGTTGGCGTTGTAGTGCTGCCAGCCCAGAATGGTGAAGCCAACACCAATCAAACCCAAGAAGACACCAGAAAACAAGAGGGCCACTCCAGTTTTCTCACTGTCCAGGAAACGGTCTGACTGAGGAGGACAAGGAACAGTTGTAACAGCAGGGAGATCAGATGGTGTCTGTCCTGCCATGTCCAGAAATTTAAAGAAACTAGCTGGTCTATGAGTCGGGGTCAAACAAATCCATGCTGCCTCTCATAGTTAATTTTAAACTGAATCCCAGTGAGGTACACTGACAGAGATGGTTATACGTTAACCTGCACTTTACTACTGTTTGCCAAGAACAAAGTATCCCATTATAAGGTAAAGGAACCAGCAAGAAACAGGTGCAAAAAGTTTAGTTTAAGCAAAGGAATTAAAAAATGTAGTTGATATAAAGGTCCCATATTGTGTCAGTACAGCATATACAGTATGTGTCTACGAAAGACTTATTTCAGTGTCAACAGTGTTGACTTGATTTTTAAGAACTAGAAAGCAGCCAGAGAGCGCAGACCTCCACCAAGTCAGCTCAGTTTCTTTTCATAGTGGGACATAACAATGAAAGCAAATGGTAAAGTTTACAAATTGACAGATTTAATCATGTTTTATTATCAGTTCAATAGTTCACGAAAAATAATATTTCCATAATGTCCATTTTCTTCTGGATGTAGTGGCATAAATGTGGAAGATACATTAAATTTGTGGGCACATTACTAAATCAGCAGATTTTCCACTCTAATTTGGCGTCAGTTTCATATCTATATCTTTATTTGCTACATACAGTATTTATTTACTTTATTTACTCTTACAGTAGCTATTTTTCCTCAACCCCTGTAAGTATAAACATTCTGGATCACGATATCTACAATATTGCCCATATTTGGATCAAACTTTGTGGTTTGATATAATCTATTATGTTGTTATGCTATGTTTGGGGTTAAATTATCTGGGTGTTATTTGTGACATTAAAAGAACAAATGTGGAATTTTGTCCTATATCACATTGGTGAAGAATCCTTTAAAAATCTTCTGGATCCAGACAATGATCCAGGTCACTCCCAGAATCCTTGGTGGAATAAATAAGTATAGACTTCCTCACACTTATTTTTAAACATGAAATAGGAACATATGCTCTGACATTTGTTTTTTTGTTCATGTGCTTTTATGTCTGTCTGTGGTGGAATGTCCACCTCCCTGTTTTCTTTTGCTAGTTTGTTGTTTTTGTTTTCACATTTGAATCAAACCACAAACAAGAGGAAGTCATGTAAGCCGCCATGCTGCTTCTACAAGCCTTGTCTATTAGTAAGTAAACCCATCAGTCACATATTTAACTTCTTACCTTTCTAAAAACACCTGCAATCATCCAAAATCTTGCATACTCCACACATCATAGGGTCAATTTCCATGAAATTTAAGCAGAGCCAAGAGCTGGTGAATAAGTCTTATTTCCTCTCATACAAATTAAATTACAATATGTTGAGGTGTTATTACAGAACTGGAAACTAGTTTAGAAACTTAATCAAACATTACAACTTTAGTTTTTAGCTTTTAATAAAGAGCTGCTTTGCTTGCTTTATTATGTAAATCAGTGATATCGATTTGTCAGTGAGAAGTCTGATTTTGAAATAAATCCTGAAACTTATATACCTTTAAGCAGTAAAATAAAGAACGCTGTTAATTTAATTACAGCAAAGCCCTCTGTAAACATTTCATATTTTAGTAAAATATTAAGCTTCTCACTAACCGCCAGAGAGTATAACATGAGGAATTCAGTTCAAAAGAGGAGATTTAGTGTGTTTAAGGTCTAAGAGGCAGAATTGGAAATTGGAAGAAAGGGAGACTGCTGCACGCACACACTGTGATCTGCAGTCCACCTTGTCACGTCATTTCACACAGACACGTCTCCAGACTGTTATGCATAACTTATCTGCGACGGCTTGTGCTGCGATAGTTGAACAATCAGTGTAGCATGTTAAGTGGCAGCGCTTAAAAACACATCACGCTATACTGTGTGGTATGTGTAACAGTCAAAATGTAAATGAGCTGCACACGACATGAAAGAAAGCCACACGAAACGCGCAGGCTTCCACTCAGAGAGCCCGCCCTCAATCTCACTGTTTTCATGAAATCTGGTGAGGTGAATTATTTCACACACATGAAGTTACTTTGAATTTGCAAGAGGTATAATTCTTTATGCAACATGTAATATTTCTATGTCTTTTGTTCATTTTCAACTGAACTGTCATTTACATCATTACCATTAAAAAGCCTGAACCATCAAAAATCTGCTGCAAAATTGTAATTCTCTGGAACTGAAGTGAGCCCAGTGAGTGAGAAAAAAAAACATGCAAAACACTTTGTGTAACTGAGGTATTTGTTGCAACATGTTTGTTCAGTTTTTTAAAAAGTGCTTTTTTGTATACAACCATCCATCCATTTTCTACCCCTTAATCTTCGCAAGGGTCGGGGGGGAGAGGGGGGAGCTGCAGCCTATCCCAGCTGACTTAGGGCGAAGGCAGGGTACACCCTGGATGAGTCGCCAGTTCACTGCAGTGTGTACAACCAGTTTAAAGAAAATATCCCTGATTAATAATGTTAGGCTTTAAAGGTCCTATACAGTTAAAATAAGGATTTATTAGGTTTTGAGAGTTATATAAGCTAACATTATGTAAAATAAAACATCAGGAAATACTTGCACAGAGAAATCCACACAACAAAATGGACAACAGGAAAAACAAGCCAATTTGAGTTTTTATGATCTGTGACATCACAAGTCATAACCACTTACTGTATAGTCAAGCTAAAATGACTTGGTCCCACCGTGAGCAAGTAATACTATTTTATTTGTAGAGTGGCAATCATAATCCAAGATCATCTCTAGGTGCTTCACTGTTCAAGGCTGAAGCCTCAAAAGACTATACATAGAGTAAACTCAACAGACTCAACAAACCCAGCTTCTTTTAAAGGGAGAGAAACCCCCCAGCAGAACCAAGGTGGTTGGGGTTAGTGGACAGAGGAGAGACAAAAGAAAAGAGTAGAGATAAAGCAACAAACAATACTGGACGACACAGACATACACAGAACTGGTCCAAATACAGCAGTAGTAATCGTGTATTCCAGATGTACATAAAAGTCAGAATTTCCAAGTTCCTAAATGGGGTTTTCAACTGGAACACCTCCTGAAGTCAGAATTCCAAAAGTTGGGGTAAAGCCATCAAATCCAAGTTAACAATTCAACATGACTGCCGTTTGTGTCCTACTTATTCATGTTTCATTTGTTTCACATTATCTCAGTCATATTATGCACCACTGTACAATATTTATCTTTGGCCATGTCACTATACTATTATATGTGTAAAATATGGAGTGCTGTTATCATGTAGAATGCACATTTGCTTTAAAGTTGTCTCTACTCAACTATCCTGCAAGCATCTGCGCTTTTTCTAACTTTGCAGCTGGAATTTGATCAGCTCAGAGTTTGCGTTATTTCTAAATTCAGCCTCTCAGTGCTGAGGAAAAATCGAATGCACCAAACAATTCTACATTTCAACATTTTTTAAATTTAAAAACATGCCAAATTACAACAAATCATACTCCAGTTAAAATTAGCTCCGACATTTGTTATCCTGAAAATTAACCTGGTATTATTCTATGTTTCTATGTTTACAGTAGCTTTGTGTCAAAGTATGATCACCTACAGAATGACCTGCAGTTTTCTGAGGAAAACTAAGTGGGCAGAACAGAATGGCCTTTGGTAAACCCAGGAAAAAAAACAAACTAATGCGCTGTATTTTGTAGACACACAGTAGTCAGTATGTGCCTCTTATAGTCTTCAAAAGACATATAAGGGGCACATATAAGAAGTGAAGTGTTAAAGACTTGGGACCTTTAATAAAACTGACAGAGCAGTTAAATCAAACAAGAATGAAGCTCAGAAAATAACGCAGTAACACAGACGCACACAATCTGTTTATGTGTTTTGGGTTCACTTATCACTTTGTGGCTGTTTGACAAAGCAAACATTTCTGTCAGTCTTGCCCATATGTTCCTCCACTACGGTTTCCTTCAGTAGATGTCAGTCTGTGTTCTCCATAGACTGCATTACCACATTCTGAAAAACATCTAGAGGTGTGTGTGCTACAGGAAAAAAAACACCAAAGCTCATGAATTTTTAATTCTCAATGCAAATACAGTGACATGCAAACATGTTTTCCAGTTGAATTTCATGGCAGTCTGCTCTTCTCCCAGCAGACAGCGTGGATTTCCCGGCATAAAAGCTCTACACAGCATTGCGTGTAAGGAGCTTCCAATCAGAGAGGTGCATCATGCACCGCCTATAGCAAAGCAAAACAAAGGATCTTCTAGTGCAGCCTGGCCGCCAGTGGCTGATCAGCCTCAACCTGTGTGTGCATGTGTGTGTCTTTATGTTTACCGTAGCCTCAGCTCATTTCACTTGGCTCTAATGAACAAAGGGACAGATAACTATACAAAGAATCCATATGAGCTCAGTGTTTAAAGAACCCCCCAGAATTGAAGCTGCACAGATTCTTTCAATTAGCAAACTCTAAATATTTATGGACTGAACATTTCCTCTCTGGAAAGAAGCAGGGTTGTGTATGTGTGTCTCCTGCTGAC
This sequence comes from Pseudamia nigra, assembly GCA_029823295.1. Lineage (NCBI taxonomy): Eukaryota > Metazoa > Chordata > Actinopteri > Kurtiformes > Apogonidae > Pseudamia > Pseudamia nigra. The sequence goes on along the minus strand of JAQQAE010013833.1, from coordinate 1,686 downwards.
TCATACTGGGGTGTATTGATCCCCTGGGCTTATGCTTCGTTTCACTTCAGCTCTGCCACCATCCTTTAACAGCACATCTGTCCAACATCTTCGTGAATACGGCTTGTAAGGACTAGTCACAAAGCAGCAGTAGAAGTTACACTGTAAAACCTACCGCTCTGCATTCAATTTTAGTTTTTACTTGTATGAGTTCATTTCATTCATAAATGATACCAAAAAAATGATTACAAACACAAAATTATATATTTTGATTGAAAAGGGGCAGGGAAACAAATACCATTTGTTCCCCTCTCTCAAAGGGCATTAATTAACAAATAATAAAATAGAAAAGTTAAAATATCTACAGGCCAACACAGCCATTCAAATTAGTTCCCCAGAAAAAATATATTTCCTCAATAAATGATTTTTTAACAGAGGGTTTGTTTAAGATTCTAGGGTTTTCTTACAGAAATCGTTCCATGAACTGATTCCTTTTACTCAGTTTCAACTTTCCATCAGTTTGTTTCTAATTTTCTTGTCAAAGGTCCCATGTTTTAAAACCTATTGTTATAGCTTATCTACTGTATGTCCATTGAAAACGATACTTTTGAAAGGGTGTTGACAAACTGATGTGTGTTGATTTGATTTTTCCTTGGTTTTCATAGAGCAGAAAAGGCTACAATAAACAAAGAATAATGTACTTTTCACAGAAGAGTTTCTGTGCAAATAGAAAATGTCGGGAATACTGGTCTGTTGTTTGCATGGTTTAGCTTGAACAGTTTTAGCTTGAATATGATTGGTTGCAAGTTGCAATGTTTTAAACTTTAGAATTCTATCCGGCTTGTGGGCTGACACATTTAAGTATTAGTTGTGACTAGTGCTTAAATTGGTTGTGATTGTCGTGACTTGTGATGTCACCAATCATAAAAATTCCAAGCTGTTTGTTTTTCCTGTTGCCCATCTTTTTTCAAGACGATAACCACTGAACAGTCCATATTTTTATTTTACATCATAAAGTTTATATAAGGTGTTATTCCCAGTCCAGTATGAGACCTTTAAAGAGCTCAGTTCCTTAAAGTTATAGCAGGGGTCTGTAACCTCTGGCCACATGTGGCTCTTTAGCCCCTCTCCAGTGGCTCCTGTGGCTTTGTTCACTGATGGAAGTAACATAAATCAAAATGCACTAAATGAACAAAAAAAGAAGAAAATAATTGACTATATAATAAATAAAAATTAAGGAAAAACTAATGTAAATAGTCAAGAAAATTAACAAGAGTAAAGAATATAATAAATAAAAGGAACAAAAATTAGTCATTTGTCAAAATAAACTAAAGTAATGAGCTAAAAAAATCACAAAAACAATCAAACAATGAAACCAAAAAAATCTACAGATGAATAAAATTATTTAAAAATGAACTGCAAATAAAAATAATCTGCAAAATCAACAAGAATTATGACAAATGAACAAAATAATCAATAAATTGTACAAAATGAACAAATGATCAAGGAAATCATGAGGTCTCTCCCTTAAATTGTGAAGAGCCTAGAGGTAATCGTCTATTATGATTGGCGCTATACAAATAAAATTGAATTGAATTGAACTCTACGCTCCCAGAGTGCAGGTCTACTCGTGGTTCCTAGAATCTCTAGAACTAGACTGGGAGGCAGAGCCTTCAGTTACCAGGCTCCTCTCCTGTGGAATCAACT
>JAQQAE010013832.1:0-12605 GCA_029823295.1 Pseudamia nigra | reverse complement strand
CCACCACCTGGTGTTGGGATTGAACCCAGGACCTTCTAGCTGTGAGGCACAAGTGCTACCCACTGCACCACCGTGTTGCCGCTTATTGTTCTATTTTTTCTTAATTTACTGTTTTATTATTTTCATTTTTGTGCATTTCTGTTCATTTTGTGGATGATTTTTTAAATCATCATTCCATATTATTGTTGCTCATATTGTTGTTTATTTTTCTTCATTTTCTTGATTATTTTGTTCACTTTCCGCTTTATTTTGCTCATTTTCTCAATTATTTGTGAACTTTTATTAATTTCACTTTGAATATTGTTCCTTTTCTTGGTCATTTTAAAAATTTACATATGTGGTTAATCTTCTTGATATTTACTTTACATTAATTTGCTATTTTTGTTAATATACTCCTTATTTTGTTCTTTTACAAACACTGCTGTTTACTGTTGTTTGTCTTGTTTTTCTCCTAGATATTAAAGTTGTGGCAAATTTGACACCCAATGTTCCCTGAAACATGACTCAAGACATTTTATGTATAAATAAGTCAGTTGTCATAAAGTCCAATTCCAGTCTTAACTCTATTTTAACCCATGGTGGAGCTACTGTACTTTGCTTTTGTAAGACAGTGTAAACATACTTGTTGTCGACTGCTCCGCCCTGGTCGCAGTCACATGGTCTGCAGCCGTCCATGTCATTGGACAAACCCCAGTGCTGTGGCTACAGGAGAAACAGACATGAACTTACCACAGTTTAACAAACAGAAAAGTGTTGAACTGAGGTTGTGTTTAGATACAAACCATGCACTGATCACAGTTATGTCCGTCAACAAGGCGTTTGCAGAAGCACCTTCCTGTATCTGAATCACATGAGTTTCCTCCAGGCAGTGTGCCCAACGGGTTACAGGTACAAGCTGCCAAAACACAGAGAAACAAGGAAGCAATGGTTAAACTGGAGCCATCTGTTTGTCTTTCTATGAGCGGTGTTGTTACATCTTAGTTAAAAATAATTGTGACAAAACTGACACATACAGTAATATAATCAAATACTGTACATCTGAATTTGCAAACTACTGATTAAAATGTATTTTTAAAAGCTAATTAAATGTACTTAATGCAGTCTAATTTTTTGTAACGTATTGGTCAGAAAGTTGGTTAGACTAAATACTTTACAAACATTGATTTAAATTAGAATTTAGATATTTAAATTTTTGTAAGTATTTGGCCAAGTTAATCAGTTTTCAAGCGATTGAAACCTATTCAGTAATATTAGGTATGATTCTGTTGGCACAATTTATTTATTTCCAGTATACTCCATATCTGCTCACACTGTGAAATTTACATAAAAGGCATCAACAGTTCATAATAAATCATCACTATGCACTGAAATCATGTCCTACAGACATATTAATCTTTACAAAATAGGATAAAAAAGGTAGATATGCAATTTCTTATACTAAATACAATAAAGTCTACCCAGTAACACATACTATTGAAATCCTTATTTCACATTCAGCTTCACCTACATTAACCATCACATGAGACTCCTCCATTCCATATTAATTTTTCTGATTTTAAAATTGTCATCTTCTTATGCCGAGCTACAATATTATATTAACAAAGCTAGGCTTTTGGTAAAGGTTCAACACATCAAGTTGTGAAGAGGATATGAATGAAGTGCAGTTAGTGACATACACAGGCAGCCATGCGACCCTTGTCCTAGTCCATAGTGTCCCTGTCTGCAGTGGTCGCATCGCTCGCCCTCAACGTTGGCTTTGCAGCGACACTGGCCTGAGATCAGCCCAGCTGCCACATCCGTTCTCGAGTCACACAGTCCACCTTGCAGAGATCCCGATGGGTCGCAGTTACATGCTGTGGGGTCACAAAGAGCAGCATCATAGAGACTGTGGGGTCTGTAGAAAGTTCTTTAAAAAGGTTCATGTAAAGTTACACATGAGTGAAAGCATGTATTATTAGATTCAAACAGTAAATTTTAGGTTATATATTGGAAATGTAGGGTAGAGCTGGGTGACACCATCAAAATATGATATTGAGTTGATATTGATAATATGAAATTCCATCAACCCTGGTTTAAATTAATGGTAAATTATAAAACAAAACTACAGAAAACAAGAAAAAAAGTTCAGCTATGCTAAACATAAAACCTGAAAAATGTTCCCTTTCCAGTGGAGTCTGATCATAAGCAAAAGTTTGATGAAAACAGTGGATGCTAAAAGGTTTTTTGATGGTGGTAATGTTCATTAAACCTGAACATGGAACTGATCAAATATGATACTGAGAGTCTGTAGACCGGAGAAAGAGGGAAAAATAAAATGCTCTTAAATGTCAAGCCAAGTTTCAAAGAAAAATTTAATCTGTCTGATAGATGGTATTTCTTGAGCAAAAGAGGAAACTGTGAAATAAGAGAAGAGGTCGAGATGCCTGAAGTGATGAATTGTACCCAAACTAGGAACAGGATTTGTACGTACAAATCATCACTGATCCATTTACAAGCCAGAGAGGTTGAGACACTAAAGAAGAGAAACATTTTACAGCACTGTTTCCACTTCTACCCAGGACTCAGTAGATAATTACAGTGATGCACAAACAACAGATACTTTCTGCATTTTACTTCAAAGACTTCAACACAGTTGTGTGTTCAGCTCCAGATGGTGTTTCTCTAAATTTGCAGAGACAAAAATGTACATTCTTACAAGCAGGTCTTGATTGAAGTAAAGGACAGACTCATAGGTCAGGGGTCATACAAGGGTGACATACGTTCACAGACGTTGGGGTCCCTCAGGTCTCGGTTGGGGTGCTGGTAGAAGAAGGGCGCACACTGTTCACACTGTCGGCCGACAGTGTTGTGTTGGCAATTGTCACACACGCCCCCACTGACGTTGGCTGTTGTCATGTACACGGCCAGGTCAAAATGACACGAGGTGGCATGCTGGTTACAGTCACATTCTAGGAGACAAAGAAGGGTTCCCATTTAGCTGTAAAGAGGCTGAAGTAATACATTACTGTATATTCCCATGGCAGCCATTTTCCTCTGATGTCATGTTCAGGATGGAAAGCTCAAAAGTTAAACCTAAAGTCATAATGTTGTGCTTAGTTATAGAAACAAAAATCTACCAAATCCAACTTTGTTGGATAGCGATATTATGTTATTATTATTGGACCATAATTCAAATTATAACAACATATTTTGTAGCCCTTTAACAACATTAGCATTCAGCCACATACCTGCTATCTAATAGAGCTGTGTGACAATGATAGATGACTGTAGCAAAAATGTAAATTATACACTATCTAACTATCTTGCAGACTTCACCGGGCCAAATATCTGAAACACAGTTTTCTGAATTTACTAATTTCATGGGTGTTATGTAGCTAACACCATCAGATTATGTTAGCGTCTTCCTAGCAAACGTTACCTGACAGCTATCACAAATATGGTGCCGATTTACTTGAAATGTGGAAGGATATCAGATAACTTCAAGTAAAACAACAAACAGTATCTGGAAGGAAGTTAGCTGATAGTTAACATTATCAGCTAACTCTGCGTTAACACAAACAGATACAGTTGTTTTGCTGTAAATAGTCTGATATGCTTCCAGATTTTCACGATCAATAGGAATCATCGGAAGTATAATAACTTGTCAATTCCCTGCATTATGACTTCATAACTCCTAAAATAAATGTAAACTAAGACCAATGTCTAACTAAATGATAAATATGAAACTAACCATAGGATTTAGCTTTGCTTAGCTTAGCATGATATGAACAGGTAGCCTTGCTGTGACAAACTTGCTTTTACACTTAAGTTCATGTGTGGATTAAAAAGATACAGTAGTGTGTGATGATGAGTGTGGGTGTGTGACTTCTGGCTGTAGCGTTATAGTAAGCATTCAAATGAGAGGCTTAATCTGAGTCAAAATGTCACACAAACCATCTAAAAGATGTGTACATGTGTGTGGAATGATCTGCAATTGCAAATGTATTTTTTCATACTCTTGCATGCGTGGGTGTTTTGACCCTCTGCAGGTCTCCAAGGCAAGTCGTGGTAGAAGTCTTGGCATCGTTCACAGTTCAGACCCTCAGTGTTGTGATTACACACACAGCGACCATGAACCTACATACAGATACACAAAAACAGTATTATCTTAATGTTGCAAAGACAAAATGTACATTCTTACAAGCAGTTCTTGATTGAAGTAAAGGACAATATCAGAGGTCAGGGGTCATATGAGGGTGACTGGTAAAATAAGCGCAATGTTTCTGTTTCTGAATCATTCTTATACTTAAAGAATAATACACAAAGAGATCAAGCAGAAATTCTGGTCCTGTAGGAGTACAATGTGGCTGATGTACCATGCCCTCAGCTCCTGTTGGGGCTCCATCAATTGGAGCACATTCAGAGGCGTGGCCATAGCAGAAGCAGTTGCCACGGACAACCATGTCATAGAGGGCGTAGTAGTACTTCTCCGTCACCTCATCACGAGAATCAAGCAGATTGTCACCCAGAGTGTGAAGCTTGATGAAATTGACTCTGAGGTTGGTGATCTTCAGCATGTCTGCACACACAGATACCAGAATATTATTGCTAAATATTTGTCATGTGAAACTGCCCATTCAAACTCCCTTCAAAGACAACAAGCAGCAGATTATTAGGTCTTATATCATGTTTTGCATCCAAGCTGGTGTTTGCTGATGTTCTCACACCCACAGAATTCACCACATACTTAAAATGAGGCCTCTGCATGTGTGTCAGTCAGGATGTACTGCATGTGAACGTGCAGAGGCTGAGTCGCTTCCACATGTGAAATTCCAGTGAGTGCTCTTCCTGTCTGATCCCTGACCCCTGCAGCTTGGATCCAGGTCACAGTTACATGGACGATAGACATCACAAAGTTACTGGAAGTTATCTCTATACAGCAAAGTTACATCACTATTCTCCTTTCTCTCTATTAGTGGGGTATCTACCACCTGGATGCGCCGCTACAGCATTATTTTAGCATTAAAAATGCAACAAGTTAAATGCTAGACACATTATTTAGTGACTGAATGGTTCACTAGTGTACATAGGTGTAGAGGGGAGGATATTTGTCCCTCTAATAAAACTGCCACACAAAAAAACATGTGGTTCTGTCACATGTCATAGGTGTCTTACTCTGTATCCTCAGACTATAGGGGTCATCGATCTCAAAGGCAGGATCCAGCACCCGAAAAATCACCTAAGAGAGAATTAAGATATAAAATAGATCAAATGATGATTTAGAGCTGAGATTCCCAAACTGTATCAGCTCAAGACCCAACAAAGAAATGTGACGTCTCCTTAGGAAACAAAAAAATCCACTGTAAACTGATTAAATACAATATCTCCAGTTTTTACTGGAGATGAGTCTACATATCAGAGCATCTTTATGAACTTTACTATTTAAATGTAAACGGTAAGATTGAATGAATGATTAACAAAATAATCAAGGCATAAACAAAACTGAACAAATCAAACTTGATTAAAGATGATAAAAATTCAACAATAAAGTGACAAATTAACAAAGAAAATGAACAAAAAAAGCATGATCTGGAAAATGAAGGGAAAAATGAAAAGAAAAACAAATTAAGAAAAGGAAGAGAAAAGCACCCAACTAAAAAATTAGCAAAATAATAAAGAAATGAACAAAACATTTCATGATAATGAAAAAAATAATTAAATAGTCAAAATGAGGGAAGGGGAAAAAAAACAGTAATGAGAAAAAATTAGGAAAAATAATCAACACAATCAAGGGACAATTTATTTTTTTCATCAAAGCTGAGGAAAAAAAAAGAATGAAAACTAAATCAACAGAATGAACAAAAAGTAACAAAATAATGAATAAAATGAACAAATAGATTGTAAAAATAATGAACTACAAGAATAATAATAATAATAATTATTATTATTATTATTAATAATATTAATAGTAATAATAATAATAATAATAATCATTATTTTTATTTATAAAGCATTTTACATCTAGGACAAATCTGAAAGTGCTACACAAACACAGATTAATGCACAAATTGAACAAAACATTTGAAAAATAAAAGAAAAAAACAACTTGAAACAAAAATAAAATGTATAGAAATGAACAAAATGAATTTTAAAAATGAAAAGCAAATGGGGAGCCCAAAAAACAGTGTGGGAAAGATTCAGACTCTTTTTCATTCCCCAGATTCCAGAGGTCAGGGATATATTTTATATACAGTATATAAAAAGTAAAGAAAAAATTATTTCCACCTCTGCACAAACTCATGCATATTATGTGGACAGAAATGCAGACTAGCTGAGTCTCACCTCTCCCTCAGTGGACGGCTCGATGTCTGAGTATCGTGAGTCGCAGATGATTTCGTCTACTTTGACCATGGGTCCTGCAGACACGCCAGGGAAGGACACCTCACAGTCATAGGCGAAGTAACGGTACACCTGCCACGACTTCCCGAAGTCCATGGACCGCTCAATCACCATGGTGGCTGGACGGAATGTCTGTGAAACCACAAAAAAATAACAAAAATGAACAAGTCCATGGGCCGTTGTCTGTCAAACTACAACCCGTCAGTTTTAAAGGTGAAGAACATTATTGGATGCGGGTACAGTGAAGAGCTCCCATTGTGTGTATGTTTGAATATTCAGCTGTGTAACTAATCAAACCTGGCACGTGGGTAGCTGGGGTAGGGGAAGAGTTACTATGGCAACCATTACCTGCATATTCATGGGGTCACAATATTAATAATTGCAAAGACCTATTTTGACCTGTAGTACCAAAACTGCTCTAGCTAGAGGCACCAAATTTACTATGTGATAGATTACACTCCAGGACACCACTCATCAGATGACCTTAATTTTGACCTACATACATTTCTAGTTATGTAGTCAGGTTGAAAATGTCATATACCCCTGGGATATATTATGCTGCTTCCAAGTATGCCGTGACCAAGGAAAAAGGTCAAAGTCATTTCAAGGTCATATATCCAAAATATATTATATTCAGTACAGTATACAGTATACATTACATAACTCTTCATATTCATTATGTCACAGCATCAATTTCTTATTAATTTGTAATTATAGTTTCCCAAAACTGGGCAGGGGATGTGTCATTTCACAGCTTCTTGTTTATGTTACTGATCCTCAAACATAATATTGGTAAAGCTTTTGCATTCATTATTTCTATTTAGTCTATTTGAACCTTGTTTTAAAGTTTATCCTGCTCTGTGTGGGGAACAGAAGTATCCTGTTCTCCAACTTTAAGTGAACAGTGATGAGTTAATTTTCCTGTTTATGCTGACTTTCCCCATAACAAAACACAGCTAATGGTTTGACTATGATGACGGCAAACATACTGTATGTTTGAGTACATTAAGGCCAAAACAGAATGTGGCTTCTACTTGAGACAGTTAATTCATTATAAACTGACATAATAAATCCATCTTTTACAGAAAATGGATACACGTATTGTAATGTTTTATGTATTATACTGTTAAAGTGTTGAATAAAATAAGCAAAAAGAAAGGTCATTTTGGATGAACGAAGCAAGTACCAAATGAACAAGAAATTAATAAAATAGTCTACAAAATGAACAAGAATTATTAAAGAATGAAAAAAAATCCACAAAATGAACAAAATAATTAAGAACAAGTGAACAAAATAATTAAGAAAACAAAAAAAATTAAGAACAAATTTAAAAAATAATGACTAAACTTACCAAAACTATTTAATGGACAAAAGTGATGACAATATTCAAAACACTGAGCAATTAAAAATTACCAGTGATAAAAATAAATTTAAAACATGAACAAAAATGAACAAAACAATCAATATAATGATTGAAAATTACCTTCTTTTTTTTTTGTACAAAAATAATGAATAAAATTAATAAAAATTACTGGAAAATGAAAAAAAATATGCAAAAGTGAAAAAACAACAACAAAAAAACAAATAAAAGGGACCAGAAACAAACAACATAATGAAGACAGTGTACAGAAATGCATAAAAATGAACAAAAACAAACACATTAAATAAAAATTAACAAACGTGACCAAAACAATTAAGAAAATAATCAAAAATAATCAAAAACAACAACGTAATGTACAAAATCAACAAAATGATGAATAAAATGAACAAAAATGACCAAAACTAAAATTGTTTTTATAGGGAATTTACAAAATTGAACAAAAATGATTGACATAATGGAAAAAATGAATAAAAATGGCAAAATAAAATATACAATGACAAAAATAGAAACAAGGTAATACATAATATTGAACCAAACATACATCAGTGACTGAAAATTGCCAAAATTAAGCAAATTAAACAAGAAAATGAAAAAAATTGAATAAAATAAACAAATGAGCGATCCATTCAAACCAGGCTCTGTCTGACCCATCTTGATCCATGACCCTATGTTTGGGAAACACTCGTGTCTCATCTAATGTGAGTGTATGTACAGTGTGTGTGAGAAAGCGAGAAAGAGAGAGTGTGTGCGTGCAGACATTAGACCAGATGTCCACCATCACACACACAAACAGCACAATGGTGATTTTACTGCTCAGCCCTCAACTCGTCCTCTCCCCCTCCTCTTTTCCCACTGTTCCCCAGAGACCACAACCATTTTCCACATTCCTCCACCACAGCTGTCCGGGCCTGTGTTTATCTCTGCATGTATACCACACACACACATGCACACTGTACATGAAATCGTGAACGGGCACCTTGAAGGTCATGATAAGGTGTGTGAAGTGAAACTCAGCCTCCAGGTCCAGATGGATGGTCACATTCTCCACACCTGGACCAGAACACAAAAACACACAAACACACACACACAGGAAATTAAGCATTAAACGCATCGTCTGAGCAGATGTTCATTTATGAGATTTCAGGAATAGATGAGCTTAAAAGGAAACATATTGTTTTCCTCTTTTACCGCTTAATTTGAGTCTCATGTCTTCAGAAGGTAAGTTTTAAATTTCAGCTCAACATACAACACAGGTCCTTCTACTATGCCTGTATACGCCTGCTTTTCATCACCTTATCAAACCGTGTCTTTCAGTTTCTGTTGCTTGAAAGACAAATAATGTTGACCATCCTTTTCCTGTCTGTGCCATGGATCCCATCATGTAAACTCCAGGGCGCATTCTCCCGGAATGTCAGGCTGATTATGGTGGTTCTGGTGGGATTGGAGGACTGACTGAGGACAATGATATATTTATTTATCACAGATATTCAGAAATCCTAATGGCTTGTTAGAGACCAAGTTATCTGAAAAAGAGAATTGTGTATTTCCTCCTCTCAGTGGGAATTTTTAAATTGTAACATTATTTTTCTAGTCCTCAGACCTGTTTAATAATAGGAAACCTTATTTCTTGCAATATGTCTCCTTTAACACACTAAGCATTTTCACATCATATTGATAATTAACTGTTATGTTTTTGTCTTTTCACATGTTTTTTTGACATGTTTGTTGGTGTCATATTCTTATGGTCTTTTATATTTTTTCATCTTGCTCCGTTATTTTGTTACCTTTTTATGTCGTTTACAGTTTGTTGAATAATAATACAGATTGCACCCATTACTTCTACCAATGAGGTAATGTTTTCAACCTTTCAGAGTTTGTTGAATTGTTTGTCAAAGTAATGTGCCTATTTTTAATTCTATTTTCAGGATAGGTTAGAAGTGGCACAGGGAACAATTGATTTGATTTTAGGATTGATCTGGATTGAACAGAACTAAAATGAATCAGAAGATTTATCAGTTTTGGGGAATATCATTTGTCCAGCTTAGAGGTAAGAAAAATCAGAATCATGCCTTCATTCTTCAGTCTGCCATTAGCTGTGGTGTTGAACAGTGTTCTGTGTTGCGTTGTGGTGATGTTAGTCGTCCACTGCAGCTGCTCCTCTGTTGGGACAGTATGAGGTAAAGAGGATGGTCTGGGATGTCCTTGATGTCCTCCAACTTTTTCTGTGTGCACCTGTCCACCACAATCCCTCCCTACAACCACTGATCCAGTATTTTGGATCACCGCCTGTATCCAGTAATTGCAAGGTAGAACCATTTTCAACATTTTTTTTCGGCTAACAGGGCCTTTCTGTGCAGAGTTGTATGTTCTGTCTGTGTTTACGTGGGTTTCCTCCAGGTCCTCCAGTTTCCTTCCACATTCCAAAAAACTTGCATATAGATTGGTTACTCTAAATTGCCCATAGGTATGTACACTACCAGTTAAAAGTTTGGGGCCACCCCAGATTTTTTAATATACATGGACAAAATGGCTATTTTTTCCTGCAAGGAAAAAAAGAATATTTATATCAGTACTTATAAGATTTATTAATTATATCAATTTAACAACGATAACAACAATTTGTGTCAAATTAAACCCAAACTTTCGCTTCATCAAAATACCTTTCTTTTGATTTAATCACAGATTATATTCTAGGCGTCCTAAGCAATAATGAGACAAAGTATGTGCTTGACAATGCACTCCAAACAGTTCAGAAACACTTAAATAGCTCAGTTGACGTTTCACTTTTTCTCAGAACAGTCAGTGGTTGTCACTTAAACTGTTTTGCACTGATTCCAAAAGGTTAGAGTGATATACACTTATTTGCCAACTTAAAATTTGAATTGTGTATTGAAACATCCCTTCCTCACATATAAATATTATTTTTTCTTTGCATGAAAAAATGGCCAATTTGACATATATATTTAAAAATCTGGGGTGGCCCCAAACGTTTGACTGGTACTCTCTGTGTGTTAATAGGTTCCGTCTATATGTGAGTGATTAACTAGTAGTGTCTCCACTAGGATGTACCTGCCTTGGTCTGAGGAAGCTGGGACATGCTCCAGTCCCCACCCTGACTCTCCAAAGAATTAAAGGGAAGAAAATCGATGCATAAATACAGGTGAGCATCATCACAGGTTCTACCACATCACAAAGTTTGTCTGGATCCTATGCTGGTCTAAAAATAGCCCTGTCTCACAATGGTGAAGAATCCTGAGCATTTTCCTCATAGACCACAATGATTAAAAAAAGACATCTGTAAAACTGCTGATAGGACACCTACAGCTGCAAAAAAGGGTGGACATGACTCTTTATATGATCAGTTTTTGCATTTAAGAAGGTTAGAAGCATTTTAAATTATCCAAATATAGTCTAAAATAGGTTTTAAAATGTGTGATGTGATTGGTAGTCTTGTTTCAGTGGGAGGGCGCAGCATGGGAGGCCATAGTACAGATGCACAGTGCCTCTAGTATGCATGTGCAGTGGGCTGCAGAAGGAACACACAGGTAAAAGATTCACTTCATCGCCACTGAGTACTTCCACAGGGAAAGAATGGGCACCATGTTCCCCCGTTGTATTCTGTTCTTTTAAAGATCACTGACATAAATGTGACAACCCAGTAAAGATGTATCTTCACAGTATGGAATATTTCAGTTACTATAAGAGTCTGTGAGCGCCACAGGAAACAGAAGACGTCTTCCTCTCGCGTTTCCTGGCATTCCGTCTCCCGGTGTTCGTGCCGAGTGGTGGGAATGTGTCGGTGTTGTGAGTCATGGAGGGAGTGGTGTCCACGCAGATGTCTTTGAAACAGCAGGAAATGGCACAATGGCTGTGTGTGGGATTTCCTCAGGCTCTCCGTGGAGTCCAACAGCGTCTTATTGGACTCACATTCACCAGCTGGTTTGAATTCTCAGACTTTTTTGACTAAAATGAAATTTACATGTTGGGAAATCAAAGCCAGTGTGATTTTAATAATAGCTGTAAATACAGTATATGAAGATGTAGCAGCTGAATAAGTGACTGAACTACTCTAGATGAACAGGGCTGACATCACTGATGACCATCCATTGTCATATGAATCTGATTTATAAATGTTGTTAGGGAAGAAGCTGCACTGTTCCTCTCAGGAAGTGAAAAGACAATGAAACATGATGAGCAAAATGCGCAAAAATGGGCAAAATAAGCAAATATTTGATGATAAAATAAGAACTTGAACAAATAAGGCAGTGAAATTAACAGAATGATCCTGAAAATCAATTAAAAAGATTACCTCATGAACAAAATAAGCAACAAAATGCACAAAAATCAACAGAATAGTCAAGAAAATTTAAAAAACCCAAATGAACAATACTGAGAAAAGTAATTAGAAATATAAAAAACAGATTACCAAATGAAGAAAATAAGCAGCAAAAATAGACAAAATATGAACAAAATAAAATTACAAAATGATTGTAAAACATATACAAAATATCATAGTCATGAAAATGAACACGGAACATAAAGAGCAAATAAGTAAAATGAACAAAACAGAAAAGAACAAGGACAAAGATAATACCGAAAATGAACACATATGGACAAAATAAACAGCAAAAAAGAACATTGACCATATATTCAAAAACAAAAATAGTTAATAGTTACAAAGATTATCAAAACAATTGCAAAACGTGAATTAAAATGACCACAGTAAGCATGAAAATGAACAAAACAGACAACAAGATGAAGAAAGTAAACAAGCGAATGAACACAGTAAGCACCACACTGACCAAAAATGTATATCCATCCATTTTCTACCCCTTAATCCTCGTGA
>JAQQAE010013831.1:0-12605 GCA_029823295.1 Pseudamia nigra | reverse complement strand
CTGATCCGGCCCACCTGAGAACAGAAAGTCTGGATCCGGCCCCAGAGCCAAACTGAGTTTGACACCCCTGCTCTAGAACCTTTATGCACAGTATTGTTCAGCATTAGTCAGAATCAAAATCAGAATAGTTTTTATTGTCACAGTTAAATGTCTCCATCAACAATGAGATTACTTGCTCCCACCGAGGGGGAGGGGCCTGCAGGATAGACATGCGCGCTGCCCCTTCAGCAGTTGTGGGGAAAAAAAGGGGGTGAGGGGGTACGATAAGAAAGGAAGTGCAAAAAAAACACAGTTTCCAGAATGAGGCTACTTAGGAAGCAAAATTATGGTCACATAGAAAAAAAAAGCTCATATGCACAGTTAACAGACATGTTGCTACACATTAACAAAGCAAAGTTTCAGAGAGAGTTGGGGTGTGCGTGTCAATGTGGAGTGGTGGTCGCTGGATGCATTGTGTCGTATCAGTTCTGACAGGAAAGTCAAGAATCCTCTTCAGCACATAAAGTCCAGATGTTAAGTCCCATGAAAGCTACCATGGCGGCCCATGTCCATAGAAAAGTTCAGCCTGCCCCTATCAGTGTTTGTGTGAGGCAGGGGAAGGGTGAAAAGCAGCTCACATTCCTCCAAGCAGTGTCTCCTCTGAGGGGGAGTTGTGCTTTAGCCTCTTCAAGGTCAGAGAGGGAGTCAAAACAAAAACAAAAGATAAGCCAGTCACCCTTTCAGAGGCAGAGAAGAATTTCATCTCCTCAGTAACTCCATTTTTATATTTATGGTACCAGACCTCAGAAGACCATCCTATGAAGAGACGCCTGCACTTCTGTGTTGTAACCCACTCTTCGATTTAACTCAGAAATTGTCCATGTTGTGCTGCCAGTGCTCTTCCCAACGGCTTGATTTGGAGACAAAGCTTTACTGGGGTTTGAACAGTTCTGTCAGTTTTTCTGTATCGATAACCAGGAAACACCCAAGCCAATCAGCAGAAATCCTGTTATCATGGTTCCGAATAGATAAATATGCATCACATCCTCAGTGGACAGCGTCTCAAAAACACACAAGTCCCCATGCGTCCATGGATCTTCACATGTCCAGCAGCCGTTGTCCCCTGAGGACTTCAGGTTCCCCCCGACCCGTCTCCTATATTTCAATTTCATTGAGGTCCAGCTGGTCAATTCCATGTTGCGCTAGATTTAGGGGGAAGACTCTGACAGAGGATGAAGCAAACACACAGACAAGACATAGCAAGCAGGGAAAACTGGGACGGGAGCAGATAGAAAAATGCGTCCGCTCTCTCTGACAGCTGGAAGAGAAGAGAATGTTGCCTTCAACAAATGTGTAGGTTGCATTCTTCATGCAGTTTAAATATAATACATGATCAAATTGTTTCACAAAAAGGATTGTGATTTGGGCTTTTTGTGAGTAAGGTGGACAGTGTCCAGATGCAGCTCACTATGTGCAAGCAGGAGGTGAAATTTAACACACAAATGTCTTGGCAACATGTTGACTTTAAACCTTATTTTCAAAAATTTGCAGGCTACTCTTGCTATGCGGAATAATACATATACATTCCACACCAACACAGATGCTGGCTTGTGAACAAAGTTCTAATAATTTGCTGGATGGTGTCTCTTCTCTTTAGCCCAGAGGACACAATGTCCATGATTTCATGGACATGACAAAAGGCATTGACCTCATGACAAACCATTTGGAAATAAACCTGATATGTGTGTGCTGAATACAACTGGGTACAGGGTACCAGGCTACTGAGCTCTGATTCTGGTGTGATTCTAGTGTTGCCCACATATACATTTTTATGAATTTTGTTAAAGATACAGAAATAAATATATATGCCTGCAAAAACAAGAAAACTAAAGCTGACCTAAGACTTTTGCATTGAGAAGTTCTTTCAGTTCAAGTTAATTCAATTGAGTAGAAATAAATTCCAATGATAATCGGAGTATAATCTGCTCTTTCCATTGCATGCACTTTTTTTATTGACCACCGTCCTCACTGTCTTTTGATAAGCCTTTCAAACTGAAAAGCAAATGTTAAATTCACTCATCTGGTGTCAAATATCCGGCCTACACTCATGAAGATCTGCAAATCCCTTAACAATGCACTATGTAACAGTGCACTATGAACATAAAGGTAACACAGAATAGATCATGTTACTGAGTTCACTACATCTAAATTCACTCCCTGACAACAGTAATAATCAGCTTTTTCTTTCATCATTAGGGACAAAACACAAACAGTTAAGACTACTAAATATTTGCACATTTGATTAGGTTGAAATAAACTGAATTGTACTGGTATTTTTGTGGCATTTTTGTGTGTATGAAACTGTTGCAGTACAATAATATATTATTTTAAATGTGTAAGCAGGTTAAATCAAAAGAATTTGACAGTGCTCTCTGAGGTAAATTTCCATGTCTCCAAGTGAAAGTGTTCCAAGGTTTTTTTTGTGATTGTACAGGGCGTAGTCAGGCCTGCAGGGTAGAACAGATGCTAAAACCAGCCTGAACCTGAATTAAAACACAAAGAAATTGGAAGATTTTCAACAAATACCTAATGCTACTATGAGTCATTGAAGCTCTCACCTCTGTTTTACTTTATGTGACAAAGTGAGATTTGGCTTATGCAGGTTTTCTTTTGTGTGTGACAGATGTATGCTCTCGTACTACCTCAGGGTGTTTCTCATGCCATAGCATCCACTGCATTTTGAATACACTGTCCTTTGTGTGAGAACCACTTCAAACTTAGATCTGAAGTGGCCTTTGCAGAAGTAATTCCCAATTCAATGAAAAATAGATGTTGTATGTGACACAGTTAAAGCGTTGCACAGATATAGAGAGGTGGGTTTGGTGAAGGCTCAGCAAATACAACTGGTGAATCTGCATGCACTGTTAATCAGTATTGAAACCATCATGGACCCTGCATAATAATTCAGTTAAGTACTGTATATAGAAACTGATTGATTAACATTTGTAATCTTCTACAGACTTACCTTCAAGCAGTATGGGACACAGACGAATTTATGCTGAGGTTAAAGCAGGTTGTTGTCTTGTCTTGTTTTGTCAGTGAAATCAATTAGTACTTGCAAATATCCACTTCATCCACCTACAGTACAGACAATATTTGCAGAGCATAAAAACAAAAATTTGAACTAAATGCTTCAACAAGTAAAAATCCATATATTATGTGTGACATCCATTCCTGTGGCAAGAAGCAGGACAAATAACACTGACGTGTTGAATGAAACACGATTTAAGTCACAAGAAGTTATGTTCTTAGCACCAAATAGTTCAAAACAAATGCACGTAACACTTATTAATGATACTTTGTTATGAAAAAAACTGAATGTTTATGTGTAATCTGGTTTTATTGTGGTTGAGAAATGCGAAACTGGTGGCGTTTCTGGGTGATGTTGATAGATGGATTTCACTTTGCATGGTAGAGTTTTAACTTGCACTTGTAGATGTAGAGATGAACTGTGTTAACTGACAATGGTTTTCTTAAGTGCTTCTGAGCCCATGTGGAACCAACTCCCAGTCTAGAAGGGATGCAGACACACTCTGTACCTTAAAAACTAGGCTTAGAACTTTTCTTTTTGACAAAGTGTACAGTTAGGGCTCGGTCAGGAGACCCTTAACTGTTCCTTAATTCTGCTGCGTAGTCCTGCTGCTGGAGGACTTTGATGTTCCAAACTTCTCACTCTCTCTGTCTCTCTCTCTCTCTCTGTCTCTCTCTCCCTCTCTCCTTCTCTATCTCTTTCTCTTTTTTTCTCTCTCTTTTGGTCTCCCTTTCTTTCTCAATCTGTCTCTCTGTATTTATTTACATGTCAACTATATTGTGCCACTAACTTTGTATCTTCTCTGTAGTTCTGTGCTTCCTCCCCCTCTGTTCTCTCTCTCACTATTCTTCATATACAGTATGTCTCTAGATGTCCTTGATGTTCTGTTGCTGGTTGTGGACCAGTGACTGTGGATGTTGTCCAGTGTCTGTGTTGTTTGTTGCTGTATCTCTACTCTTTTCTTTTGTCTCTCCTCTGTCCACTAACCCCAACCAGTCTAGGCAGGTGGCCACCTATCCAGAGCTGTTGGTTCTGCTGGAGGTACAGTATTTCTCTTCTGTTAAAGGAACTTTTTCTATGACCCATCACCCTAGGCTTACTCTCTGAGGTTCTGTTGGGTTTGCTCACTGTATAGTCGTGAGGATTTTTCTTTGAATTGTGACGCGCCTAGAGATAATCAGATTATGATTGGTGCTATACAAATAAAATAATAAAACTGAATTGAATTGAACTGAATCAAATTGGAATTCTTCTCTGAATGATCAGATCTGTCTCAAATTTCAGATACACAATAAGTGTCCATCTCTGGAGACGTGTACAACATTTAATGTGAGTGACAGCACCACCTGCTGGGAAGAGGAAGTCAACCTCAGGGCATTGACCTCAATCGATGGACAGGAAATGTGCAGGGTGTGTTCGGTGGGTGATGTACAGCAGCATGACGTATGCTCACGGGATGTTCTCTGGTGCCATCTAGCAGATGGTGGAACCAGCAATTTCCTTGGCTATGCTGCATTATAAATGACGTCTGACCCAAAAGCGACCCTTGTGCGTGCAGCTTTAATTGTATACATGCTTTTTCACAAACACACTTAATATTCATTCATTATAGATTTACTAATGTGATTCTGTATATTTTGTATATTTGGTACAGTGGGCAACAACTGGGGCTGTTCAGTGAGGCCAATGCAGAAGCATCTTTACATTGTAATCCCACCGCTTGGCCACTGGGGAATCAATTGTCCGGCTCCAAGAAGCTTTTTTCCCATAGAGATACTTTGGACTTCTATCTGAAAACACTAAGCGAATAAATTTTTGTCATGGGTCATCATGGTCTAAAATGTTTTATATGGACCCTCTAATAAGTAATGTGATGGGCCATCTTTAACTTTTTGCTTCATTATTAAGATATTATGGCAAATAATTCAATTCAATTTTATTTGTATAGTGCCAATCATAATCGCCGATTATCTCTAGGTGTTTCACAATTTGAGGCAAAGACATAATGACTATACAGAGAGTAAACCCAACAGAACCACCATAATCCGACAAATGGCTGCCGTGCTAGGGTTTGATTGACATGTCGCTGTAGCAGTAGCTCACTATTGCAAAGTTGGACCACTTCAGACCTTTGTATCTTCTATTTATTTAATATGTTCATAGTTATACATGACATACACTTGACCACAGCTGTGGGTAACTGTTTACACTAATAACGCTGTGATATGACTTTGTTTGACACAGCATGGTGAAGTTTTACTGCATCAGTAAGATAGCGGCCAATATTAGCTTCCCATGAGTCCCCTGGCACGAATGCTTCGTAAGCTCCGCTGCCATTTGTCCAAATATGGTTACATCCTGTTTTTGGCTACAAGATGCCATCCAGGAAGTGACAAGTTGATTGGCCTCAAAACAGCCCCTCAGAAACTAATGGGTGACGTCATGGTCACTTTGTCCATAATATATAGTCTATGATTTGGTATACTGAAATGTTTCAGGTCATCAAACAAATTTAAATGATAAATATAAGAAGACACAGGTAAACACAAAATGCAGTTTTTAAATGAAGGTTTTTTTTTATAAGGGGAAAAAAAATCCAAATCTACATGGCCCTATGTGAAAAAGTGCTTGCCCCTAAACCTAATAACTGGTTGGTCCACCCTTAGCAGCAACAACTGCAATCAAGCGCTTGCAGCAACTGGCAATGAGTCTTTTACAGTGATGTGGAGGAATATTGGCACACTCATATTTGCAAAACTGTTCTAATTCAGCCACATTGGAGGGTTTTTGAGCATTTTTAAGGTCATGCCACAGCATTTCAATGGGATTCAGGTCAGGACTTTGACTAGGACACTCCAAAGTCTTCATTTTGTTTTTCTGAAGCCATTCAGAGGTGGACTTGCTGGTCTGTTTTGGACCATGGTCCTGCTGCAGAACCAAGGTGTGCTTCAGCTTGAGGTCACAAACAGACGGACATTCTCCTTCAGGATTTTTTGGTAGAAGCAGAATTCGTGGTCCCAATTACCACAGCAAGTCTTCCAGGTCCTGAAGCAGCAAAGCAGACTCAGACCCTCACACTACCACCACCATATTTTACTGTTGGTATGATGATCCTTTTCTGAAATGCTGTATTACTTCTATACCAGATGTAATGGGACACACACCTTCCAAAATGTTCAACTTTGTGTTCTCAGTCCACAAAGTATTTTACCAAAATTCTTGAGGTTCATCAAGATGTTTTCTTGCAAAACTGAGATGAGCCTTTATGTTCTTTTTGGTCTGCCATACAGGACATGTCCCAGTCTCTTTCTTGCAGCCAGCAGTTATTTGGATGTTGTTTTGGGGTCTTTTGTAACCTCTTGAAAGAGTCATCACTGTGCTCTTAGGGTAACTATGGTAGGCTGGCCACTCTTGTGAAGGTTCATCAGTATTGCATTTTTCACCATATGTGGATAATAGCTCTTACTGTTCACTGGAGTCCCAAAGCTTTAGAAATGGCTTTTTAACCCTTTCCAGACTGATAGATCTCAATGACTTTATTTCTCATTTGTTCCTGAATTTAACCACAGCAAATTTATGTTTTAAAACTACATTTTGTGTACACTTGTGTTTTCTTAAATTTATTATGTACCGTACATTTGTTTGCCCTTCTGAAACATTTACTGTAAGTGTGACAAATATACAAAAAAGTAAAAAATCAGGAAGGAAGCAAGCACTTTTTCACAGCACTATGTGTCCCATTCATGATCCAGAGCTGACCCAGATGAGCATCGGTGGCTTTGCTACCATCTATGTTTAAGTTAGTAATGAAGGGAAGAAACACTGTTCCAAGATCTGACATCAAGCAAGTTGCTCATATAATTATACTTCAAATTGGTGCAATTAAAAATAAATTATGATTTTTTATGGATAGTTATCACCTTAACCACAATCCTGACTTTAAGCAGTTCTTCAACATCCCTGAGGACTTAATAAAAGTCATACTCTTGTGAAATGGATAAATACAAACATGCAGGAGCTTGTTCTGACATGGACTTGTAGCATTTGCCAAAGGATGATGCCAAAGGAAATAGTGAACAAGCTGACACATCTGTGGAGAGACTTCCAGCATTTCTGTGCCCAGTATCAAGAAAGGCTTGGTCAAAACTGCCTTGAGAAATGTTTGAAAAAAATGGCTTTTACTTAACATACTGGTGGACAGTGTTGGAAGAAAAATGCAAATAAATGAAACACTGAATTACAAAAAGAATAACATAACTATCCAAATATTCAAGAGATTATATGGAAGACAGCAAAAAAACTTCACAAATGAAGGAAACGTTACAATGAAAGATGCACTGGGATAAAACAGAGAAGAAATTGTATCAGTGGCTGCAGGCAGTTAAAATGAAACAACTTATGTTTAAACTTACCCTCTCTGATTGTTGAGTAACATAAATCGCTGTGTGGTGGTTGGGTCAGAGCCAAGACACCACCCACAGATGAGGCAGCAGCAGAGTGTACAGGATAAAAAGGAGACAGAGGCAACACTGTGCACCTCAGTCTTCATACCATCTACTCTCCAAGACAGACAGATCTCCTGAGCAGCCTTTTACAATGACATCTGTGACATATTCTCAGTTCAGTAGGGGGGGTGGTACACCATATGGTGGCGGTGGACAACTGCTAAGGTCATATGATGCTGGAAGAATGAGGGCCCAGAGTGATTATGGAGGACTGAGTAGAGGAAGGATCTCTGTTGCATCTTATCAAGGTGTTGGTTCTGCTAGTATGGGCTTAGGTAGTGGCTCAGGTGGTTTCAGTGCAGGTGGTCTTAGTTTTGGCAGGGGGTCAGGAGATGGAGGATTTGGTGCAGGTGGAGGCATGGACCTCCATGTGGGAGCCAATGAGAAGGCCACCATGCAAAACCTGAATGAACGCCTCTCCACATACCTGAACAAGGTGCGCGACCTGGAGAAAGCCAATGCCGACCTGGAGGTCAAGATCCGCACGTTCTTGGAGAGTAAGACTGCCCCGTCTTCTCGTGACTACTCAGCTTTTGAGGCCACCATCGCTGATCTGCAGGGGAAGGTACAGTATGTCACATGACTTTGAATCTGGAATGAATGTGTCACATGATTATTATTGTGCAGCACTCTAAGATTTGAACTCACATGTAATATTCTTTTATCACACAGATCCAGGATGCCACTCGTGACAATGCAGGCGTCTATCTGGCCATTGACAATGCAAAACTGGCAGCTGATGACTTCAGAACCAAGTAAGCATCAAACTGCTCTGAAATATGTATCTGCATGGATATATTTAAACTCTGGGAATTCACTTCCTTCAAAGCATCCCTTGAAATGCAGAGATTAAGAAGCCTCTTTTGTCACAGGTATGAGAATGAGCTTGCCATGCGTCAGTCAGTGGAGGCAGACATCGCTGGTCTGAAGAGACTGTTGGATGAGATGACACTGGCCAGATCAGACCTGGAGATGCAGATAGAAGGCCTCAAGGAGGAGCTGGTTTTCCTCAAGAAGAACCATGAAGAGGTGGGTGGAAAATACTGTCACCTCAGTGGATTGAATTCTAGCTACTTTGCTGTCTCTATTGTAGAGAGAATTGTTGTGTTTGATTAAATATAAACAAACTAAACTAAGCTAAAATTTCAACTGAGAATATCTGACATATTCTAAGTTAAAGCATAAAATCAAAAAACTGGATTTTCTGGATGTTTGACACCAGATCTCTAGAAACATTTATATACATGTTCATGATCATATACACACATGCTCTGTGATTGTTTGTCTTAAATTGCCAATTTAAATTACTCCAGCCATCATCCAAACTGTTCTTTCACAGGAATTGGCAGCCCTGAGGGGTCAGATGAGTGGACAGATCAATGTGGAGGTGGATACTGCACCTCAGCAGGACCTGAACCAGGTTATGAATGACATCCGTGAACAGTATGAAGCTTTGGCTCAGAAGAACAATCGGGATCTGGAAAACTGGTTCCAGAATCAGGTAAGAGTGGAGCAGAGTCCTGTTTGTGAGATGCTGCTGTGGTATCACTGAACAGCTCATTCATTCTCATGGTGATTTTCTGTTCACTGCAGACGCAGGAGCTGAATAAGGAGGTGGCAGTCAGCACTGAAAGTATTCAGACATCTAAGACAGAGATCAAAGATCTCCGTTCCACACTTCAGGGCCTGGAAATTGAACTGCAGTCACAACTAAGCATGGTAAAAGATTAAATAAAATTGTCCTTTTCAGCAGAATGCCCCTCTAGTAGCTTACAGTTTATTTCCTTTTTCCCTTTTTTTATATTTAGAAAGCGGCACTCGAGGGGACTCTAGCTGAAACACAATGTAGGTATGCTATGCAACTTAACTCGTACCAGGTTCAGGTGACATCTCTGGAAGAACAACTGGTGAATCTTCGTGCTGACATGGAGCAGCAGAACCAACAGTACCAAATACTGCTCGACATTAAGACCCGGTTGGAGATGGAAATTGCAGAATACAGGAGGCTGCTGGATGGAGAAGGAAGGTAAGACATGTAAGAAATGCAGAAAATAATAACAATTGTCTGTTTAGAAAACTAAACAGAAAACTGTTTAGAAGATTGCTCTTATATAATGACCCTAGACCACTGGTATTTTTTCATTATTTGTGTCTAAATACAAGTGAGCATTGAAAAATTTGCATTGAACCCAAATCATTTCCTTCCTAACCACAGCAGTGGTGATGGTTCTACAAGACCCGCCAGGGTCCTTGTGGTCACGGAGGACACGCAGGACGGCAGAGTGGTGTCAACTACTACCGCCATTGCATAAAGTGCCTCACACGACAACACAAGCAGTAACATCTGAAGACCAGTGACTTGGCATCCCAGTTCACTTGCACAGAAAAAAGCAAATGCAATAAAGGTTGCTGACAACCACTGTGTTCTTCCGTCTTATTTTATGACTTTCTGTGTGACTTGTGTCTGCTTAGTTATCAGTAACAGCTGCATGATTTAAACATAACATAACAGGTACAAGAAATCAGTAACGACGCAATTTCACTGCACTACATCCCTCTGACAGATTGAATCAAATAGTGGACTGTCACACTATAAAGAGATGGTAGATTTAGATGTGTTGAGATAAATGGGCAGTCACACAGCCTGAACAGATGCATTTCAATAAATGTGGATGTCTCACCCATGCATATCCATTATTAAATATCCGTGTTATGAAAAATAATACTTTATTGATAATAATGGTGCTCAGGTCATAATTTTAATAAACTGGCAATGTAAAATGGATACCAAATTGCTGACATTTTAATCCTTAAACAACTAGGTAGAAAAGTTTTCAGGGGTGCCCCACTCTCCCATATTTATTCTGCTCTTTAAACATATTCTAGAAGTTAGCATCATAAAGTTAAATAGTTAAGATGCCAGGATACCTCTTGTATTGTTCAAAAAGAAGAATTTTCTAGTGATTTTGCAAATAAATAATGGCAAAGGGGAAAACTTTTTGGCTGTGTGTGGGCATCCATTTAGGTCTTTTAGGGTTAAAGGTCAGAATCCACACAATGCATTGACAACAACAGAGAGAAATGCAAGAATCATCATAAATGTGCACAGAGATAGAAAGGCTTTTCTGTTTGCCTTTCAAGCTTTGTAAAGACAAGCTGCAAGTGGAATAATGCTGTCTTCACCCAGGCGAATGGAGATGATTATAATTGTGGCTAAATCTGGAATAAATGGGACTGTGTGATGTACTGTGAAAAAACCATCTTTGATGGGTTTTGAGAGATGCATAATTTACGTAATATAAAATACAAGCTGTGAAAATATGAATGTGTTTAGAGCAGCAAGTCCTGAGGAAGCTACACAAAATGGACAACAGAAAAATATGATGGGTTAGATTTCTGATTTCATAACCACTCATGGTTAAGATAAAATGCAATCATTTTTTAAAAATCAAATTCTTTTGTCAGAATTTCATAACAGATCACCTTCAGAACTGAAGAAGCTTCCCGGATAGGTAGTGAAACGTCTTTAAACCAAATTTCCTGTCCAGTCGACAGAAGGAAAACCACATGCCTTGGATACTATGACCTGGATGACTGAGAATCTTCACAGACACACTCCGAAAGTGAGGATTCTCAGCTAAAGCTACATGATTTGAGTTTTTTGACAATATTTGTCAGTAGTTGCATTTTTTAAATTTTATGTATGTGCATGAAAACACCAACTGAGTCTGTTAAAAATGTCTGTTATTGAAATGTTCTGATTATTATGTCAGCCTTATGATTCATGCTTGAATAATTGACTAAATAGTTTTAACAGCATAATGTAATATGTACATTTTGAGTCATTTTGAAGCTACTTCTCAGTTGTTGGACTTTTATTTCATGTTTGTGCATGAAAGCACTGTTGAGTCTGTTAAAAAAAAACACTGAAGTTACTGAAGTGAAGAGTTTTGGTTTACAGTAATTAAAATGTAGCTAATTGAGAGTAAAAGGGAATATTTCCCTCTCTAGCATCATCACTTGCTGGGTGTTTTGGTTTATCATCAAACTTGTTTTTTGTGTTGGCATTCTGTGATATTCTATTCTACTATTTTTCCTTGACTTTGGGTCGCGGCTTGTCATTAAGGGATGATGGTGGGTCTCGAAGCCAGGACAGTTGAGAACCACTGGTCTGAAGTGCATTAAAAAAGCAAGAAATGATACAAATTTAATCTTTACAAGACACACTTGTGAATTGAAAACCATTCCAGTTGAATGGTTTGTTAATCTCATGAGAGAATGCAATGAGTGTGGAAAGCTGTCAGCAACAGCTGAATGTGGCTATTTTTAACTAAAATATAAAACACGTTATGAGTTGTTTAATAATGGGTGTTTAGGGTCACTAGCTACAGTAGCTCTCTAAGCCCCCAAGACAGCTCCCTAACAAAACTAACAGGACCCTACATGTTTGTATAGAATGTTACTCGTGTTCTATACTAGCCCTGGTGAAGCACTTAGCCCTAAACTAGTAGAGGAGTAGGTTTGTGGACTCACCGCCACATGTCTGCTTGTGTGTCCGTCGATTGACAACACCCATGGGGTCCAGCTGTCTGTCAGTCCATGTCTTGTTCCGGTCGAACGGCCAGCATGCTCTTGGCCAATTGGCTGTTGTTCAAAGTTTGCTAAGGTGAATATATACAAAGTGAAAGGTGATGCGAGCTCCTTGACGTTTGGTTCTCAGTCAGTGATTCGGTGTGGTCCGTTGTCTTTCAGCAGTGTCTCCTCATGAGCTGCTGTCTCCAAACTCTGGAACCACAGCAGTTGCATCGTGTCGGCTCTTAATACCTCATGACATGCCAGCTGCTTCCAATGTCCGCTGATGAAAGAGCTCACAAAGCCACACCTACCTTCTCCAAATGTCTGGACCGGTCCGGTGCCTGTGGACGTCGCCAGTGTTTGTGTTGTTTGTTGTTGTATTGCTACTCTTTTCTTTTGTCTCTCCTCTGTCCACTAACCCCAACCGGTCGAGGCAGATGGCCGCCTACCCTGAG
>JAQQAE010013830.1:0-12605 GCA_029823295.1 Pseudamia nigra | reverse complement strand
TGCTGAAGAGACTGGTTGGAAGGAAAATGTGCAGTGTCTCGGCCCTTTGTGGCAATGAATGGACACCCCTGGTATACACTGATACTTTGTCAACCCAAAACAGCAAAAATGGACAAAAGAAGCCATAAAATCAGAAAAAATGATCAAGTAAACCTACAAAACATAGCAAAACAAGCAAAAAAGAACAAAAATTGACCAGAATAACAAACAAAATGATTTACTAAATGAACAAGTGAAAAACTTTCTCGTAAAAAACTACTGAAGTTGTGAGTAACTTTACCCCATTCACATGCACGGTACACCACACTGCCCTAAGGTGAACTGAGAGGAACGAGGTGACATTAAATTTATAGCGATTACAAAAAGGCAAAAAGCAAAATAACAAAAGAATAAAGACAAGAAGCAACATAAGAAGCAACAGGTACAAAATTGTATGGAAAATGAACAAAAGTGGACAAAATCTGAAGAAAAGGAACAAAATAGGTTAGCACAAAAAACAGCAAACTGAACAAACCAATGAAAGTGATGTCTGATGTGATCTGAAGCATTTGTACCTCTGAGAAGTTGACTTTCTGGAACGACACGGGCATCGCGAGATTCCATGTGATCTTCAGGATCCAGGCCGGAGTAAAGGCAGGTTGATTTCTGAGCTTTTGAAACTTGGTTATTTCCTCAGCGGTACGATTGAACACTATCTGAGAGTAGATATTTGTCATGTCCAGCTCCCGGTATTCCTTAAGACAGTTAAACAGAACACAAAACAGGAGATACAAATAAAGCACACATTACGGTAGTCAGTTCAGTTTGGGTCGTTCCAAGCAATATGAGCAACAGTTTTATTTACACATCAGCATTCAATATGATCATTTTGATTCACTATTCAAAAGCTAGTTCAAACACTAGCTTTTGCATTCATTGTATCAAATTCACTTAGTGTTACAATGCAAAGTTTTCGTAGGCTAGGTTTCAGCGCAAGGAAAAATACACATAACACATATGACATATTGGAGGATGTGGGCATGGTTTGTGAACTCATTCATCAGTGTGATGCAGTTCAGTTGTGGGGAATGGAGTTAATAAAGACAGGTGTGTGAGTGCGGGAGCTCAAACAAGGGAGAAAGACAAAGACACAGACAAGGTGTCTTAGACACAGGAGAATGTTTGAGATCAGCTTGTGACCACAGCTCCGAGGCAGACTCAGAATTGAAGACATGAAGAGAGTGTTAACACACCAGCCGCTTGTCTGAGTGAAAGCGAAGCTGAAAGAACTGAGTCATCTACCTACGAAACGAAGTATAGAACTTTTAACTAGCACACTGACACTGTTTGTAAATAATCATCTTTTAAAAACTCTGAACTACACTGCACCTACCAACCCCTACTGCTAAGGTGATCGGGACCAAGTTGTCAGAAGGTATCTGAATCCAGATCTAGCCGTTTGAAGGGTGAGTTTGCCAACCTACACCTGCCTCCTCCAGATCAGGATAGGGCAAGGCACCTCACCCTGGAATAGGATCAAACATAGCAAACGTCATAAACATACATGCAGGGTTCAATGAGCGTTTAGTTACAGGGGTACTTCGGAGTAGCTTACCTGACAGACCGGGCCAAGGTGACCGGGAATGGAATCATAGCATTTGTAAGCTAATAGTGAGACGAACCCATAAAGCTTAGATTTAAGGTCTCTTAAATCTAACTCTTACTGAGTTTTTAAGTTATTATTCATTTTGAATCCGCGTATACAATGGCATGCAAAAGTTTTGGCACCCCTGGTCAAAGTGAACAGTTAAGCAAGTGGAAGATGAAATGATCTCCAAAAGGCATAAAGTTAAACATAAAATACTTCTTTGCAATATTTTAAGCAATATTAGTGTATTATTCAGAATTCAGATGCTGAATTTCATGGTGAGGACACAAGAGAGTTTTCTTCTGATGACTCTTCCATGATGTGCAGGTGTGGTTGAACAGTTGAACAGTGTGTCACAATTCCATGGTCTGCAGAATCTTCCCTTAGGACTTTCTCAGTCAAACGGAAGTTCTGACTTGCTTTTTTTTAATCAATCCTATGAGCTGTTCTCGCTGATATTTTTCTCAGTAATGCAGACCTTAGCTTGACCTCCATTCTAAAATTTTAGAAAACAAAAATAATACACTGATATTGTTTAAAAACAAGGGCAGCCATGCAATGAACTGTCGACTCATCGAGGGTGTACCCCGTCTTTGCCCTAAGTCAGCTGCGATAGCGTCCCAAAGTGCATTAACCCCCCTCCTAAATTAACACCTCAGCTTCTATTTCCAGTTTCCTATATTTTTTATAGGGTTGCTTTCCTATACATTTTTTAAACTGTATATTTTTGCACATTTTTATGTTATGTCTTTCACCCTACAAACAAATTGTTAGTTCATATGCACCTTTTCTATCTAACAATAATTTCTGAATACTATCCAGGACTATTTTGACTCTAACCTGGTACATAATTATTGCTGTTCTATCTGCTCCACAATCTTAAATTTTGACTTTATTGGTTTGGCTCTTTGAGAAACAAGTTTACTTGTATTGTGGCTCTAAGTTTATTTTAGCAATGTCAATAAAGACACGTTATTTCAAATGACCTAGCTTTCACTGACCAAAGACGGCATGATGTAAAATTTCAGCTGAATCTGACAGGGTCATGCAGGAGCCACTTGTTGAACTTAGATGGAATGACCCGTTTCAGTTCAGCAACCCCCTCCGGCCTGACCTTTGACCCCGGTTTAACTTCGAACCTGATAGAGCAGCTCTCCATTCCCTTTGGTCAGGTCGGCATCTTCCCAGAACACCGCAACCAGCGCCGCCTTCATGTCGTCAGGAAACCCGCTCTCTAAAGGAGCAGGCAGCAGATACTGTTCATTCTCAGCAGCGGATTGAAACGTGACCAGGCCATTGTCAGAAAACTGAAATCATAATAAAACATCATTGTTATCATCTCATTTTAATCACATTTAAATCTAATTTTGACATCAGTTTGATCCTGATTTTATTGTAATTGCTGCAAAACATGGGCCGTATCATCAACATAGAGATGATATTTTCTGTTACTACAAGAATTTTAGAAATTATTGACGTAGAAATATTACATGTACAGGTTATTTATTTATAGACACTCACATAAACTCTGTCATATAGTTTCCCCATAAAGGGAAAAGAAATTGGTGGTGTGATGTATGGGGAATTTCCATCTGCTTCATCCACCGTCACTCCTTCATCACCGATGTCTTTCCCGAAAGGAAACAGGCTGCTCTCTGTGGGAGAAACATACAAGCAGTGGCACAGACATGGCATTTACATTATACTGTCATGTATCACATGCACTGTCATTTTTTCTTCATTTTCCTTCATAGTTTGTTTGTTTTTCGTCTCGTTCCTGATTATTGTGCTTCTATATTTGTACTATTTTTTGACAATTTTTGTCTTCCTTTACTTCAATATTTTGTTCATTTTTGTTAAATTTCATGTTTATTTTGTTCATTTTTGTTCAGATCATGAGTATTTTTTTCAATTTGCTTCATATTTTGTTCATTTTTCTTTGTTTTTCTGGTTATTTTGCTTCTAAATTTGTAATTTTTTGACTATTTTTAATTTTTTTTCTTCATTTGGTGTCTTATTTTGTTCAGTTTTTTTTAATTTTCTGGTTATTTTCTTCATTCGTCTAAAGTCTCATGATTATTTTGTTCATGAGTATATTTTGTTAATTGTTTCTTATAATGTTCATTACGTTATTTTGCTTCTAATTTGTCAATTTTTTTAATTTTCTTGATTATTTAGCTTCTTTTTCCTGATAATTTTATTTCTAATTTTATTGATTATTTCTTTTTCTTCATTTTCTTATTATTTTATTCACTTTTTGTCAATTTTCTTGATTATTTACATTTATTTATTTTTTGCTCATTCTGTTTGTTTACTTATTCTGTTGATTTTCAGTCAAAACACTTAGTATAACCTGCTTTGTTTTTAGCCTGGATTTTTATCATTGTGGTGCATTTGACACCCGATTTCCTGTCAAATTAAATGTTTATTAACACACACTGTGTATGTAACTTTAAATTGTATGAATAAATAAATAGTTTAGCTATTATTTGCTTTTTTTCTAACAATACAGTATAAAAAAAACAATAGACATAATATAGTAACTAATACAAATTAAACATATACATTGTGACATATCAAAGGCAGGTATCAGTTTCTGATAATGGCAGAAGGTTATTCAAGATATACCCCACCATTCGGATCTTTTGGACCCATCTGACACATTGCCTTTCCTTCAGGACAGGAACATTTGTAAGACCCTGGCAGGTTGGTACAGGTTGCATTAGGACAGGCAGTGGATGACAAACACTCATCCATGTCCACACATCCTCCTTTTCCATGACCATTAGCTCTAGTTGGCCTCCAACCCACATCACAGAAGCATCTGAAGCCCCCTACGTAGTTTGAGCAGGTAGCAGCAAAGTGGCACTGCCCGTTATCTTGCTGGCATTCATCGAAGTCTATACACAGTCGCCCTGCAGCCACAAATCCTGGACTGCACACGCATGCATACGAGCCTGGGGTGTTGTGACACTGAGCCAGAGGGTGGCACGGTTTGGATAGAGCTTCACACTCGTCCACGTCTTGGCACCAGCTGCCATTGCCTGAAAACCCCTGTGGGCAGTGACACGAAAAGGATCCGGGAGTGTTCCAGCACCACGCCTTGGGGTCACAAGCTGACGCCGCACATTCATTAATGTCAATGCATCTGTGATTCTTCTCATGGAAGCCCCTTGGACAAGAGCAGTTGTATGAGCCGGGTAAATTGGTGCAGATTTGGTCAGCTCGGCAGGTGTTGTTGCCCTTGCATTCGTTTATATCTTCGCAGCCGAGCTCAACAGACTGGTACCCAGGAGAGCACCGACAGAAGAAAGACCCGACTGTGTTGTTACATATTGAATTCTCAGGGCAAGGGATGCCTTCTGGGCTCTGACACTCATCGACATCCTTGCACTCTGTGCCATTCAGAATAAAACCAACATTACAGGGGCAACGGTAAGAGCCAATGGTGTTAACACATGTGGAATGGTTCTGACATACTGAAACATTAAAGGAGCATTCATCTACATCCACACACTCTGTCCCATTACTCCAAAATCCATTGTTACAATCACAGTAATATGATCCTACAGAATTCATGCATGTCCCATTGGCACAAAGCTCAGTATTATTACATTCATTAATGTCCATGCATGAACCATCCATGCTGAAAAATCCCACATGACAAAGACACTTGTAACCACCATGGGTGTTGTTGCATGTGCTATGCAAAGGGCAGGTAGAGTTGTCTAAACACTCATCAATATCCTCACAGTAAGTGCTGTTGCCTTGATAACCATCCAAGCATCTACAGCTAAAAGATCCTTTTGTGTTTATGCAGCTGGAGAAATTTGGGCACTGGATGAGGCCCATGGCACACTCATCTACATCCAAACACACTGAAGAGTTTCCTGAGAAGCCAGTATCACAAATACATTTGTAACTGCCCTCTGTATTAATGCAGGTACTGTTGTCAGGGCAGGTGAAGTTCCCAGTCAAGCACTCATCTACATCCTCACAATGTGCCCCATTGTCTGTAAATCCCTCCCAACAGTCACAGATGTAGGAACCATTCGTATTGAAGCAGGAGGAGAAGTCAGGGCAGATTTCATCCTGTGACTGGGCGCACTCGTCCACATCCCGGCATTCAGTACCACTACCTTCATATCCATCTTTGCACTGGCAGTAGTAGGAGCCCTGATATGGGTGACACTTGGCAAGTGGGTGGCAGGTTTTGCCAGCATTCAGGCAGGTTTCATTACTCACACACGTGCCCACTTCATACACCAGGTCCAACATACATATACAGACGTAGTAACCAGGAAAGTTGATGCATGTCATGTTTTGGCTACAAGTCGTGGCCATTTCACATTCATCCACATCCTCACAAATAAAGCCATCGCCCTGGTATCCATCTTCACACTGGCAGATGTAGGAGCCATTTGTGTTGTGGCACATAGCCTGGT
Organism: Pseudamia nigra; assembly: GCA_029823295.1. NCBI lineage: Eukaryota > Metazoa > Chordata > Actinopteri > Kurtiformes > Apogonidae > Pseudamia > Pseudamia nigra. Next base: position 6,533 of record JAQQAE010013830.1, on the reverse strand, counting down.
CACTGCAGTTGTCTGACAGGGTGGAGTTCAGCTCACACTCATTCACATCCTGGCAGTCAAAGCCATCGCCCTCTGTGCCGAGTGGACAGGCACAGGAGAAAGATCCAGGCATGTTAGTGCAGCTGGCAACTGGGTGGCATCCTCCATTTTGGACTTGGCACTCATCAATGTCTATAATTCATCCAAAATGGGACAGTGTCAGGGAAACAGCCCCAAATGGTGCTAAAAGGAAGCTTAAAAGAGAGTCCACTTATGGGAGCAAATGACTCAACTAGTGCAACAGATGTTAATGAGCAATTGATACTCACCAGAACAATTCTTTCCATCTCCAGTGAATCCGCTGAGGCAGGAACAGTTATGGCTGCCAATTGTGTTGATACACTCGGCAAATTCACTGCAGTTGTCCTGGTCGGTTTCACACTCATTGATATCTAGACCGGTGATGCAGAGGGAGAAAGAAGAATGAAATTTAGAAAAACATGATACATAAATCTAGAAGCAAAATACCTGCAACCTGTCCGAAGTATTATTCCAATAAGGTATATATATATATAGACAGGTATATGTAGGTATTATGTGTAGGTATATTTCTATTATTGGTTTATAGGACACTTGCACCTGGGACATGGCTTTTCTCAAATGTCAACTTGCTAAACCAGGGGTTTTCAACCTATTTTGATGTAGGGACCACCATTCTGACTCAGAAGCAACCTGGGGACAGCTTCTGTTCAGTATGAAGAGTTGAGTGTTGAGATTGTCTTTTTTTTTAACTCACCTATTAGTGATTTGTGGGTGTGGTGAATTGCACAGTCTGTATATTCTTGGCAGTATAGTAAGGGGATAGGGATAGTCTCATATCTCTGGCTCCAGCCTTGCTCTGTACTTATTCTTCAGGTATGTAAGTATGGAAAATCTACTCTCACATAGATATGTAGTTGCAAAAGATAAAAAACACTTTACTGCATTTGGTACAAGCTCTGGAATTTCAACGTGACACCATCCATGAACTACAAAGACAGAGGCCACTTGCAATGCCTTCAAATATGTGCATCATATTTAATAGTTGTTGTTTTTTAAAGGATCTTGTGTTTTTCTAAACATCAAGCAAAAAAACATTTATTGTATCTCTGACAATCATTTTGTCCTGCTGGGCCCATTTTTGCTCAGGTAGTATGTCTCTCTTTTTCTCTTTTTCTGTGTTATTGGCTTCGGTGGAGTAACCTCGATCCATCATTTTTGAAGTAAATTTGTTTAAAGGTCTGAAAATTTGTGCCTAACTTGAAGCAATGTCACTGAAAAACACATACTGTATGTTCTGCTGTTTATCAACTTTTGTGGGTGTTACTGCAGGGCGTGATGTGCACTAACCAGCATCTTTAAATTGGTTCAAAATTCTATATGTAATTAAAAAAATCATGACTGAAATGACCTCCCATGCAGCCTTGAGAGAGAGGAACATAGCTTTCAGTAGGCGCGTGAAGATGCTCAATTAAGCTTCCTGCTCTCTCAAATATTAGTTTGTATTTGAGTAGATAGTAAATGGACACAGGCAAACATCTATGACTTTACATACTTCAGGGCATTTTTAATGAGATGGTTAGTTGCGAGACACTGTATTTTGTACTTCAGCTATGCATGATATTCAATCTTTTGCACACTAAAATGAAAATGTAGCTTGGTACTGTATTAAACCTACTTTGAATATTGTTTTTTGTTAACAGGAGGTATCTGACATTGCTGATTGATTGAGCTGTGAAGTTGAAAAAAAGCATAAAAGTAAAAAAACTGGTTATTACCAACACACTTTCTGCCCTCCAGAGTGTAGCCTTTCTTGCAGATACAGGAATACGAGCCAGGTAAATTTGCACACTCAGTTTCAATTTCAGGACACACATCTTCCCTCTGGCATTCATCTATGTCAGAGCAAGTCAGTCCATCACCTTCATAACCCTGGTCACACACACACTGGTATCCAGCCGGTGAATAGTGACAAAGGCCGCTGGGGTGGCAGGGAGGTTCACACAACGGACTCGGAAGATCACAGCTGTCATTTGAGGCCACAGTACCATTTAAACAGGAGCAGACATAAGCTCCAGGAGAGTTGACACAAACTGAGAAGGGAGGACAGATGGTATCAATGCGGCATTCGTCCACATCCTCACAGGAAAAGCCATTGCCGATGAAGCCCTGCCGACAGGAGCAGCTAAATTCCCCAATAAAGTTGGTGCAGTGTGCATAACGGTGGCATGTGCTTTCAGCAGAACACTCATCTATATCGTCACACTGGGTGCCATTTGCTACAAAACCTCGTTTACAGGTACAAGTGTGGGATCCCATAGTGTTCAGACATGTAGCGTTAACGTGGCAGGGGTTATCTTGACACTCATCCTTATCAACACAGTCCATGTTGCTGGCAGGACGGTAGTAACCAATGTGGCAGGGGCACTGGTATGACCCATCAATGTTTTTGCACTGCTCATTGACTCCACATGGAGTCTCCAGGACATCACACTCATTTATATCTTCACAAATAGTTTTGTTTATTAATATGAACCCATCTTTGCACAAGCACAAGAAGGAACCCTGGTTGTTGACACATGTCGCTTGGTTTTTGCAACCTCCATTATCCACCAGGCACTCATTCACATCAGTGCACTCAGTTCTCCCGTCTCCAGAATAGCCCACATGACAGGTACAGTTGTAGCTTCCAGGCATGTTAGTGCAGTGGGCGTTGGCGTGGCACTGCAACACCAGTGAACATTCATTCACATCCTCACATTCGAACCCATCTCCAGTGAATCCTTCTGCACACTGGCAGGAGAAAGATCCAGGGGAATTCTGGCAGATAGCTTGAGGGCTGCAATATCCTGCCATGCACTCATCCATATCATAGCACTGGGAGTTATTGAACACATAACCTATGCCACAGTCACAGTAATATGAGCCAGGGGTGTTGATACATGTAGTGAATGATGGGCAAATGTCTTCCTGGGCACATTCATTGGTATCGTTGCAGAATCGGCCATTTCCTACAAAACCCTGCCGACATGAGCACTCATAACCCCCCAGCCTGTTGATGCATGCAGCGTGAGGGTCACACTGGTTGTTTTCATTGCATTCATTTATGTCAGCACATGTTAGTCCATTTCCTACAAAGCCCATGTTGCAGGTACACTGGTATGACCCCACTGTGTTTTCACAGTCTGCATAAAGACTACAGATGTTTTTGCTACACTCATTGATGTCCACGCAGCTCTTTCCATTGCTTTCATAGCCCTTGTTGCAAGTGCAGTAATAGGTGCCAGGCAGGTTTTTACAGCCCTTGTAGCCAAATGACGAAGAACAAACATGAGGAGTCTCTGAACATTCATCTATGTCCAGACACAGGTAGTTTCCATTGCCCTTATAGCCAGGATTACAGGTACACACATAGGATCCAGGGCTATTAGTGCAGGTGGCATTCCAGTGACAAATCCTTTGATTTGTACATTCATTAATATCTTGGCACTCAAAGCCATTTCCTTCGAAACCACTTGGACATTCACAGTTTCGGCCACCTCGAGTATTGGTACAAATAGCATTTTCGTGGCAGCCCCCATTTTCTTTCTGGCACTCGTCAATGTCCTTGCATTGGTTGCCGTCTCCTATGTATCCACTGTCACAGATACAGCTGTAGCTTCCCAGAGTGTTGTTGCACAGAGCATTTTCATGACAGCTGTGCAGACCACTGGCACACTCATCAATGTCGCTGCAGTGGAGACCATCGCCCTGGTAGCCCATGCCACATGCACAGGTAAAGTTGTCGTTGGTCTTCATGCATACAGCCTGGGCATGGCAAAAGCTGCCTGCTGCATAGCAGTCCTCAATGTCAGACACTAGAAAGAACAACGTAGAGAAAGATGAGTGATACTGATGTTGATAGTGCCAACGTACAGCCCTGTCACCAGCAGAAAATGGCAGTTTCCTTTTTTGCAAACCACGAATATCTATAATCTCAATGATTTTCCATTTGAGTTTCAGTCAATTATTTTAATCAACAGCCCTCTTTATCTGAAAGTTAGAAAGCCATGATCACCTAAAGCTGCCAATGTAAGTTCTAAAGGATACAATGTCAAATAACAACAGTCTACATTTACCTTCATGAGCTACAGTATGAGCAATTAAAACACAATTTGCTACAATTTAGAGATGGTGATATGTGATATATTGTTGGTTCAGTAACATTTAGATTTTTCATATTGGTGGTTTAAGGATACATAGGATGGAAACATTTCATTCTGAAATCTTGCAAATAACAAATATTATAATAAGTTTCAAATTTTTTTACTGTCAGTCTTTTATGTTATAAACAGTAATAAAAATACAAGGTAGGACTCACCTGCACTGCAGAGCTTTAGACTTAACAGCCACAGGAGTATCAACCTGTGAAAGTAAAGAGAGAATGAGAATGAGAGAATAAGAATGAGTTGCACAACTTAAAGTGACTGTTACTCAAACACATCCTAAACACAACCTAAAGGACAGGCAGTGGCCTTGTTCTGAAGATTATGTAGCAGTGTATCACATGACACCTCAAGTGTACTCAACCTTAACTCTTGAAGCAAGACATTGTCAGGGCTATTTTGACCTAATTGGAGAGTATGCGTTACCATTTTTACTGTTCCACAGCCTACTTTCATTCTACTCAACAATGCTCTGGTGTATATTGTTCTTGCTGCAGTGACACATACAAACGTAGGGTCATATCCTGACTCACAAACCAAGGAGGTCATTTACAGTCACTCTGTTCCTGATTCATAAGCAAGAAGAAGATTCAGATACCCTGCGAGGGTATTACCAACAGATCTGCCCAATATGGCTGTCTGTCCACAGCTAAGTGGAAATCTACAGATCATTTTAACTGTCAAATTTGGTAAAATGTTTATTTCTACCATATTTGGCTTAGTAGTAATCGCGTGTGAGTCCAGATTTGAAGTCTAGAATTGCTTAAAGGATTCCTCACCTTTGGATTATTGGGTACCTTTGATATTCTGATGATTTTCTTGTAAATGAAAGCAGCTCAAAAATAAGTGTATGACAGCATCAGTCAAATTGAAGATGATCGTTTCTAAATAGCTGATGCATGATGCAGTCCACTGCTTTGAACACAGTAATATCAGATTTGTTATTTACACTCAGTCTTAATTCATTTTCGATATAAGCTTTGTAAAATAATGGCACTGACTGGGTCTAATGATAAATTATTTAATCCTGGGAAAATATGTTCAGAGTCAAGGGTCACTACTCATACTTAAGCACTGAAAAACAAAATGGGCAGTTACATGTGACTGACAGAACATTTTCTGACAGTGTTTCTGGATTGTGTTACCGCCTCTTTTATGTCTGTTTTGCTTTGAAGCTCAATTGAATGATATACAATTTGAGAGCTACATATAGAATACTGTATGAGCACCTCAAAGTTCATAATAATTGTACGCATGCGTTAAAATGAATTAACTTTATACTTAAAGTGGTATAAGGGTAGTACTGTGCTTGCAAATACCCGGTTTCAGCTTATTGCATTTGTAATTGAATTACATAAAAAACACAAAAAACATGTGCACAGTGGAAACACATAGATATCACTCCTTTTTTAGATGACCTAACATGAACTTTAGACATTGTGCTGTGCTTTTCATGTTGTTTTAATGTTGCTTTAATGTTATGATATGTTTTAGCTTGTTGCATTGTGGTATCACTTTGAGATTTGGTCCATATGTAAAGTGTGCTATAAAGAAAATCTACTATTATCATTATTATTGTTACAAGTAAATGGCTTCAGAATGAAAAAATACATATTGAGGTTGACGTCCATCGCTGTGGCAACTAGTAGAGTAAACAATAACCATTTAACATGTGCTGACTTTAAATGCATTCAGTCTCATATTTTCTGTCTCTAATGGTTCAAAGCATTTTAGTGTAAAGGAAATTAACACCTAATACTTGGCACTTTTTGGTGGACAATCTCTGAGGTGTTTGTTTTTATCAACTCCTTAATGTACAGATAAAATGAGGGCTCATACACAAAATTTTTCCCATATACTGTATGACTTGACATTTTGCATTTTGGCATAAAACAGATATTGACTTGTCAGATTTTACAGCTGTTCCGAGCCAGGAATGTGCATAGTAAACAGAAACAATACTCAAGTAAAAATATTGTTACTTTATAATTCTAGTGACTCAAGTAGAAGTAGAAGTACTCATGAAAACAAGTACTTGAGTAAGAGTAAAAAAAGTGTCTCATACAAAACTTCTCAAGTGATGAGGAACCTCAGCACATGGAATTCATTACAGCATAATACAGGGTGTTTCAAAAAGATGGACCCAATTTAAAATCACCATATTTCTGCAACCACAAACCGCCTGTGAATGAAACGTTTGAAAGGCCGGGGCATCTCTTCCAACTTTCAGAGAGACACATTTCTATCTTGCTCCCGTCCCAGTTTTCCCTGCTTGCTGTGTCTTGTCTGTGTGTTTGCTTCATTCTCTGT
>JAQQAE010013829.1:0-12606 GCA_029823295.1 Pseudamia nigra | reverse complement strand
CCAGTAGAACCAGCGGCTCAGGGTAGGCGGCCATCTGCCTCGACCGGTTGGGGTTAGTGGACAGAGGAGAGACAAAAAGAAAGAATATGCTCTTTTCAAATGCATTAAGAAAAACAAAATGAAGACTTTGGAGTGGCCTAGTCAAAATCCTGATCTGAATCCCACTGAGACACTGTGGCATGACCTTAAAAAGATGGTTCATGCTCCAAAACCTTCCAATGTGGCTGAATTACAACAATTCTGCAAAGATAAGTGTGCCAAAATCCCTCCTCAGTGCTGTAAAAGACTCATTGCCAGTTATCACAAGCACTTGAGTGCAGTTGTTGTTGCTAAGGGTGGACCAACCAGTTATTAGGTTTAGGGAGCGAGCACTTTTTCATACAGACCCATGTAGGTTTGGATTTTTTTCCCTTAAAAAAAAAAAAATTTAAAAACTGCATTTTGTGTTTACTTGTGTTTTCTAAAATTTATTATTTAAATTTGTTTGATAATCTGAAACATTTAAGTGTGACAAATATACAAAAAAGTAAGACATAAGGGAAAGCACTTTTTCACAGCACTGTATTTTATGTCTGAAGTAGCTACATTTAGCTTTGATAACAGCACACTTACACTTGTGACATTCTCTTATCAGATTCATGGGTTAAACCGACCGCACATAGAGAAACGTGACTGATCCCAACTCAACTCTAAGAGTTGAGTTGGGATCAGTCATGATTGAAGGAACCTTGCACACAGCTGCAAGTTTGACACCATGATGCACGCCTGGGAACTGGCTCCATTAACAGTAAACATTGATTGCGTTTTGACACACATGTCCACCAATGATAAAAGTTGCGAAGTCGGAGTTGTGACCGCCGCACATTGCCGAGACTGAGTCCTGGCGATTTGAAGAATCAGCACGATTTCTGTCGGGACGTCGTCAAGACTGAAAAATCTGGGTCGGGAACCGCCGCACATCAAGCCCATTTCCAGTTGTGATGAGTCGCGTTTCTCTATTTGCAGCCGGCTTTATAGTTCACAGGTGGGTTAATTTGTGCCACTTCCTGCCTTCTTACTGTGCTTTAAATCATCAGTTGTCTTGACCCAATGATAAGTGGAAACAGGTTCAATATCCCTATCATAACATTCAGTTTGGTGGCTTGTACAATATTCTTAAGGTTTTATGATTGATTGATCTTTTCTTAAAGTAATGAGTGTTTTCTCTTTCTACTTAAATGAGTGTTTCTTGTCATAATACAGATTTGTACAATAGTTCTAGTAGCACTAATAGAGCTACTGACTCTGTACCCACCCTCTCTCTGCACAAGACAACAGGAGGTCTAAGGCACTGCTTGGATGCACTACATTTTGGATCTACCAATTATTTTATTTTCTTATTGAGTGTCCATGTATTATCTTTTAATTCTTGGTTTAGTATTATTCTTTTAGTATATATGCTGCTAGTCATCCAGAGTATCGTATTTAATTTCAGCATATTACATGTGGAAATGGCAATCTCTTGCCTCTCTTTTATTAAGAAGGCAAGGAAATGGCACAAATTAACTCTTGAAAAGCCACACTTGTGATTTGAAAACAGTTCAAGGTGACCACCTCAAAAATGTTGAGTTTACAAAGCTGTCATCAAAACTAAATGTGGCTACTCTGGATCATCAAAAATATAAAATATGTTCTGAGTTGTTGATATAACTAATATAATTATTTCACCGTGTATCTTGTTTCATAAGGAATCACTGACATATGTACTCATATAACCTCGTCCGAATTACACATCTACATGGTCACTTATGTATCCTGTGTCAAACATTGTCACCAGCTAAAGAATGAGTTGAAACCAACTGTTGTAACATTGAGGACTGAGTCAAGAGATTAAGTGATCAGCAATTAGGTGCAAAACGTCCCATTCCTTCACCTTCTCTCATTGTGTTTTCCTTGTTGTAACAGAGACTATCCTGCCCATGGCTAAGGTGACGCAATATACACTGTGCTTACATACTAAAGCTTTTCTTTGTTAGATCAGAACTCTCACTCATACCCTGTCTTGTGAGTTTTTCCTGTGCACAGCTTGAATAAAGAAACAAAGGACTTGCGTGGTGATTCATTTCCCATCCTGCGTTAACACTTTTTGTTTACTATATAATTCCATATATGTTCTTTAAGTGTGGATATTTTCAGCATTAATATAGAATGCGAAAAAGTACAAAAAAGAAAAGTAAAATGAGTTCTTATTACCATGGACATTGCACTGCCTAAGCATCTGCAGTATGGAGTTATACTTTTCTCTCAAAGGGACTCTAACAGATTCCTCCTCCTCTGGGAAGGCCTGCACCAGGGTGTCAGCCACCTGTGAGAAGCCCATAAAATGAGACATGACCTCACTCACAAGCAGTTTGTTTTACTTGAGAAATGGAGGAAAATGTTACCAGAGACACAGGGGGTAGTTCAGACATGAGGCTAAGAAGTACGTCCTGGAGGATTTCTTCAGCTTTGAGGAAATGAGAGAAAGGCAGAAAACGGCACGCCCAGCGAAGAGCATCGACACAAGAAGATCTCACTTCTGAATTGCAAGGAACCTGAGGGACAGTTACAGATATTTACAGATTGTGCATCTGGGAGCTGGCTGCTTATAACACATCTTTCCCAATATTGGTTTTTGGCCCCCCTATTTATTTATCATTTTAATTACTTGGTGCATTTCCTTGATTATTTTTGTATATTTTGTTTATAGGTTTATTTTCTTCATTCTATTGTTAATCTTCTGGATTACTTTGTTTATTTCTTGATAATTTTAATTGTCTTGATCTATTTTGTTAATTTTTGTTAATAATTATTAGATTTATTTTTTCAGCTCTAATGTTTTCTTTGCTCACATTAATTTAATGTGGTGAAAACCAGCATTGAGAAAGTAATTACAATCTCTCATACACCTTCTTGTGTTTTTATATTTAGAGCTAAATATAAAATATAAACTCATATGCAGTTAAAAAAAAAAAAGCTATTTTGGTACTTCATAGCGTTTTTCTGAGTTTGGGTTCTAAAGAGATGACACATTCGTTGTTTTGGGTCTTAAGGTGAAAAAGTATGGGATTGACTGAGCTAATCCATAAACACACATTTAATACCTGTGCATCTTTGTCGTGTAGTCTATCCGCTTGATACCGCCGGCAAGAAAGAGAGAGCTGGTCTCGAACGTGGAGCATCCAACACAAGCCACACAGCTCCCTGAAGTAGACTTGTAGAAGAAATGTGCAGAACAATAGTAATTACAAAATACGGACAAAAGTGTGAAATATGGGCATCCCTTTCCAAATCTATAGCTATCCTTACCAAATCGGACCTGCTCATAAGCACTGAACTGAGGAACAAAAATGATCCAGCAAACAAAATGATCAAGAAAATGAACAATAACAATCAAAATGAACCAAATAATCATGAAAGTGAACAAAAAAAGTACAAAAAAAAAAAAAAAAGAAAACTTTTATTCATGGTTAACACTTGTTCATTTTTAACTACTGGTTTAGTGCTAATGATAAAAAATTTAGAAAAGTTACATGACATGGACTCCTGTGGATTTAAAGAGATGTCCGAGCTCCTTTACATGCAACAGTGAGGTGTCCCAATTCTTTTGTCCATATAGTGAAAGCATTATATAGCTGTCGATCTGAGTATGCTGCCAACCGAACACCCGTGACATCTTACTTATAATCTGGACGGTGCCAGGGTCCAGGTGACCTTCTTTCTTTTGGCCTCTTCTGAAGAAGCCACTCCTGCTGATAAACTTCATCAAACCCTCTGGGAACGGCTTTTCTTCTTCAGCAGCGGACGGATAGGAATACTTCTTCTTAATCTGAAAATGGTGTCACGTAATTACATGATCTCTGACACTGGGTATGATACTATCGACTGCATACTTTTAGTAGTTCACTGAGACCATACTAGGTATGTTTATTAAATATTGAAACTGTGCTTATGAAGATAAAACCACGTGGTTTGCAGACACAATGAGTATTATATATTAAAGGCTGGGGATTCACACACAACTGTAACAGGGCTTTTCCACTAGTATCTACTCAGCTCTACTCGACTGGACTCTACTCGGTTTTTAGGGCTTTCTGTTAGGTGATAGTACCTGATACGGTACTTTTATGCTTAGTCAGGGTTCCAAGTGAGCAGAGTTGAACTGAAAATGTGACATCACCAGACTGCAGACCACTGATTGGCCAGGGAGGGTCATCACTGGAAGCATCTTGAGAATGAGCAGCAGCAGGAAACAGCAGGTGAAATCAAAAAGAAAGCAACAAACATCACAGAAATACAGTATCACATACTGAAGACAATAAATTAGATTTGGCTAAAAGTTTTAATATTTCTGTGCAAACAGACACAGACATTGGCATACTAATGTAGTATTATTAAATCTCCATGTCTGTGTGTGTGATGGACAGAGAGAGCAGATGTGCCAGGTGTCGCTCTGAAGGTAAGAGAGAAAAGAGACAGGAAAACAAAGTGGAACCCATAGAGGTGCGGGAAACATAGTATTCCTGCCCATTATTGACTGAAAAAGACAGGTTGGGATGTCTGATTATTCCTACTATGTACTATGACACAATCACTTGCAGAGATAGGAACGCACAGTGTGCGCTGGAGCAGATGTGTCGACTGCCTCTCAGAAGGGAAGAGAGAAAAGAGATAGCCAAATCCAGTGCACAGTGTACCTTCATGTTCACGTATCTAAAATTCCACAGTGCGCCACTCTTAATGAGGACTCCACCTACATTGAGGTGGTACTCAAATGTTATGGAAAATGACCAAAACCGAGCAGAGTCCAGCTGAGTAGAGGCGAGTAGTGCTACAACTGTGTAATGGAAAGCGGCATAAGTTTCCAGTAAGTCATGTCTTTAGTTCACTGCTAGCTACGGATAGACGTGCACTTTTTATTTATATTTTAAGTAATGTCCAAACTGCACTAAAAGCGTGGTAGTACATAAAATCTTGAGTGACTTAATTTAAATATGCCTAATAAAGCTGGGGAAGTGATGTGGTATGATGTGAAGTACCTTGTATAGAAGGTGTCTGGCACGACGCAGCTGGCTGATATACCACTGAGCAGCAGGAAGGCAACAACGAGCAGATCTTAGGAGTAAGAGTAATTTCCGCAGAACTCGAGACACGCTGTGGCGTGATGCAACTTCTGTAAACTGTAAAGTATCCACTGGATCCTAAACATAAGGTTCACAAAATCCTTACAACATCCAAATTTACAACAGAGCGTACATAATCAAGGAATAGGTTGTCTATTACATATACAGTGATGTGGAAAAAGTGTTTGCCCCCTTCCTGATTTCTTACTTTTTGTATATTTGTCACACTTAAATGTTTCAGATCATCAAACAAATGTAAGCACTCTTTCACACAGGACAATGTAGGTCTGGGCCCCACCCCCCTTAAAAACAACAACATTAATTTAAAAACTTAATTTTGTGTTTACTTTTGTTTTCTTAAATTTATTATTTACATTTGTTTCGGTGATCTGTAACATTTAAGTGTGACAAAAATACAAAAAAGTAAGAAATCAGGAAGGGGGCAAGCACTTTTTTGATAGCAGTGTACCTGCATGTCTGGGGCAGGCTGAGGACAATACAGAGGTGGCGAAGGCAGATACAACCCACTCGGGACCACAGCAGACAAGCAAGTACACAAGTCTTTGGCTGTGTCCAGCATGGAAGATAAGGGGGAAGAGACGATGTCCACTGCAGCCATGACAGAAGCCTTAAGAATCTCCTGTATGGAAACGTGGAGCAAGTCCCAGTCCTCTCCTTCTAAGGTGTCTAGAAGACAAGTGGAGACATGTCATACAGAAAAGTAGAACGTAAAAGTTTATGGCGTGGCGGAGGGGGAGCGTGTAGCTGTCAGATGTTACAAACCTGTGAAGCTCTCATCACCATGTCCTTGCGAGTCACCTTTACTGCAGAGAAGACCCTCTAGCCCCTCCTGTAAAATGTTCGCTGGTTCTAAATCTGTTGGCAGGTGGAGCTCTCTTCTCCTGAGACTGACATGAACATGCACAACGCTTAATGTCATGACAAAAAAAGGAAATCTTCAATAAACATAGCACAGGGGTCAGCAACCTTTACACTGTCAAGAGCCATTTTTACACAAAGTAAAAATACATACTGTACGTGTCGAGAGCGGAAAATATTTAACATGACATACTGTATGATGCACATTTTAGCTGAAATGTGTTAAAAATGTATTGTTAGTTTCTTATTCTTTGTATTTCGCTTATTTTTTTTTTGGTATTTTATATTAATTATGTTTATTAACTTCTTAATATTTATTCATTTTGCTGATTATTTTCATGCTTGGTTCATTTCATGGATCATTTTGTACATCATTTGGTCAATCCATATGAAAAACAAATTCAGACAAAAATTCCAGCATGACCTCTTCCAATTCAGCTGACACACAGACACACACACATATTATCTACAACATATTTAATGAACTCATATCAACTTTTTCTTGGATTGGGTGAAAACCTATTAAGTTATACATTTATGAAGTATGCGGGTCGGTCAAAATTTGCGGCTTCAAATTTGTGTCATTTTTGTCTGTTATTTTTGAGCCACATAACTTTGTATGTGATATAGGCAGATGAATGAACATTTCATTTCAAAGTTGGAAGGCACATACTACCCACACTAAATATAACACTGCCACGTGCATTGGGGAACTTAAAACATGAAGTCAAAGTCTGAAAATGTATAACTGAGATGTTCTTGGCAGCCAAATTCAGGCATCTATAGCTTTGGAAAAATGTAAGTTTTTTTAATGTCTTTTGCCTCCTTGTCTTTTTGCTGAATCCTTTCAAGTTATTGAAAAGAACAAATAAGAGTTTGGTTTATTAAGGACAAAAACACATACTTTAAACTTTCCTGAATGATCATACGGACTCAGAAATTATTTTAATGTTAGAAAATTTTTGGCTGTATTGCTTGGCGCTACTTTCATACTAACCAAGTGAGGTCAAACTGTTGACTGCAATAACTTGTGTAGGCTAGGCTCAGGCATGCCGCCGTCTTCCAGTCCCCGACATGGTAAGCCAACCACACGGCCTCTGGAAGCAGACCTCCCAGCAGCAGCAGATCCTGTGCATATTCCACCGTCCACACCTCTGACAACTGCTGCTGCCGAACTGCTCGAGCCACCTCTTCTCGGCACAGAGTCACCAAACGGCCAACGCTAGGAGCTAGAAAAAAACAAGTCATCAAACTAGTCAATGTTTTTCTGAGGATGCAAGTCCTGTTCTGGATGCACCCAGAGGGGCAATGGATAACCCATGAACAAAGAATAAACTTAAACAAGCAGGAATCAAACTGTCAGGGTTCTCACTCTTTTCTTTGAATCATTTTTCAGGACTTGTCCAGGACATTTTCAGTTGCTGCTATATGGCAGACAAGATATCACATGATACACTAATATATCCCCTCAGGCCCCACCATGCTTTGGAGAAGTGAACCTTGCATTTTGTACATTTACCAAGATAACTTCGATCTTCATTCCTCTCCCACCCCCAGATGTCTGATTAACTTATCTATAGAATAATGTCTGACATTCTAAGAAATAATGACTCATAGAATAATGCAAACATGACCAGAGATTACAGTGTCACACTTAATTAGCATAACCAGCTGAAGTTGCAATATTGGTTTGGGCAATTCTCACCTCAGATTTCCCTTTTCTCTTACTTTTTCTCAAAACAGGCCAATACTAACTACACTCTTCAACTGAAAATCACTAGCTTCGTATCCAGGCACATCGTTGGAAAAAAAGTCTTTACCAGAATCTAAGTCTAACAACAAAGTCAAAGGTCAGGACATGAGGGGAGATGCAAATTTAGTTGGCTGGTAGTGTCACATGAGGTGCTGTACCTGCTAGAAGGAGAGAATCGCTGTGCCTCAATGTTGCCCACTGAAGCCAGCGTAACAACTTTTAATCTGGCCACTCTCAACAGACAGAGAGATAATTTTGAAAAACAATTTTTCAGGACATTTGACTTTTTTCCTCATTTTTCATGACTGGAAAACTGATCAATCATTTCCCAGGTTTACGGGGATGTGTGAGAACCCTCAACTGCACACGCGTTCATAGAGTTTTACACCAAAAATGTAACTCAGTATTGCAACAAATACACAGATATGACAATCTGGCTGCATTCCATTTCAGTGCATCACTCCTAGGGTTTTCTATTATTTGTCTTGGCCCCCTGGCATGGCTTTCTGATAGACTGACATGTTAGTGATTCTTCCTTAATGCTATTAAGAAACCCTGTGTTTTTCAAAATGTCTGCTGTAAGAAAGGTCTATATTACCAAAGGATCTGAGCTGGGAATTGAACCAAGGATCTGATTCTATATGGGATGTGGTCAATCTAGAAGTGTTCATGTTATCAGCATTGCTTGACAGGCACGCTTAAGGTGACTCTACAGTACAAGAGGTGGATTTCTCATGTCACTTCATTGCCATGACAAACTGTACAAATCCTACTACTACTGTACAAATCCATATTATGACAAGAAAACAACTGAGAAATGTCAAGGACTTTGAATGTGTCCCCAACGCTGCGATGAAACTGTCTCTCATGAGGACAATCACAGATTCTTTCAGTTTGTATGCTTTCATTATAATGTTGAAAATAATAAAGAAAATACATGGAAGGAGAAGGTGCGTCCAAACTTTTGACTGGTACAAAGTGTCATGAAAACTAACGTATTCATTCATGATACATCAATCACATATAGATGGACAGAGGGATAGTGGTGATTACACTGGTGATGTGCAGAATAATAATTCAACAATATCAATGAAAGCAGACTCTATAGATGTTTACATTATATTTGATTTTTTTCATTACTCTGTCATTTTAATGTATTCTTGTGTAATTCTTTATATGTATTTTATATGAATTGTGGTCCCGAGGAAGATTAGTGACCGCTGAGGCAGAAGCTAATGGGTACCCATAAACAATAAACAAAAAGCATCACGTATTACAACAAAAAATAAATATGTAAACACACCATGAGGAAAATGTAAGGGAGGCAGGATGTCCACATTGTGTGCTGGCAGGATGTACAGGGGTTGGTTGGTAAAATAAGAAGCCATGAATCTTCCTAGGGTCTGGACCACTGCACAGGCAGCATCACTGCTGAGGTCCGTCGGCAGCCACGAGCAAGGAGGACAGTCTGCATCAGAACACAGGTAGAGGTAATAACTAAATTCTCAAAGGTCTCAAAATGTTTGGCAACACAACAAGCATGGCAGTGTTTAAAGCCCTTTCCAACATCTTTTACATATTTTAAACTTTTTCATTCATTCAACTTCAGCAGTTGTTTGTAATGATGGTTTTTAAATTACATACACAGTAGGTGCAACTAAGCCTGTCACAATTGTATCAGGGGAATTATTTGAACCTATGTGGATTGTTTTACATAATTATGATAACCGTTTCCATTAATCTGTAAAAAAAAAAGTTATTTCTACTGAAATGGATAAAAATGTGTAGCTGATGTACATGTGTTTTTTATCCCCCGCCAAAGCCAGTAGATATAGCATCTAGCAACAGTCACTGTATGGCCATCTGTACTTATGTCTGTACTTCCATCTGTCCTGACATTTTTACTAATATCTCTGCAACCCCTGAGTGACCAAACTTTACCTTTGGGTACATCTCTTGGTGGGAAGGGATACCATGGTGACCTTGACCAAACATAGTTCTTGCTTGCTTAAAATGCAAATTTGTTTTGCAATGCAAAACAATTCTCCTGTGACCCATCCATGGGTCACAATCCAGTGTTTGGAATTAGTTCTTTTAGAAGATTAGCAGCCTGTGTCCTTGATAACCAAATACTTTCAAATCACAACTACAATCTTAATATAACATTATTCTCCAAATCATGCAGCTCCACAACATAATGTCAAAGATGCCACCTAACTTTTTCATACAACAATGAATGCAATAACAGTCTTCACTTAATATGAAAGGGGTATTTGACTCGCTAAGATGACTTATATGAAAATCTTATTGAAAGGCTTAATAATTATTGACCATATCCGACCTGCTCTGGTGTCCTTCTGATGATCAGCCCTTTGCAGAATTAGCCGGGCCATGTGGTCTCCAAACTCTTGGGCTTCTCTCAGGTGGTACTGGGATAACAGACTGTACAGGAGAGCCAGACAAAGCCGTTTCTCCTGAAACACACTGCGATCACAACCTAACAGAGAGAATATGCTAGATTATTGCATAGTTACATACAACATGGGTTTGTGTAGTGTCATGGTACAATGCTGAGATTCTTACATTTTTTGCTCTCTTCCCAAAGTTGTGCTTGCCATATGTCAGCACTTTTTGAGTAAAAACCACACAGAAACAGATGTTCACCTGAGAACAGAACAGTTAAGATTAGGGCTAAGAATGTGCCAGTGCAAGTAGCTGCAACTGACAACAGCTCTCTACTTTTTCTCCACTTTTTCTTTAAATTTTTGCATATACACTGCTTTTTTATATCTTCTTTTGTGGGATTAATTTTGGATTGATATGGAGTAAAGAGTTCACTCCACAGAAGACCTTCTGGACCTGAGGCAGAGGAAACATGGAATTTACAAACCAATCCCACTGGATCTGAGAAGGTCTCTGCTGAGGCTGCAGGGCTGCTGCCAGAGTAAAAGGCAGAAGATTCAGGTACAAACCTTTTCTACAACCTATACTGATGGGCAATGTGAACTCACTACAGAGCAAACATGATGAGTTGGAGGAGCTGGTGAGGAGCCAGAAGGAGTTTCAAGAGACTGGCTTCATGTGTTCATGTCAGACCTGGATGAATAGAATAGTGACTGGCCAAACTCCTCTGTTGAAATACGTGGTTAGACCATGGATTGATTGGACAGAAACGCCAAACAGACTGGAAGGAGGAGCAGCTGTGGACGACTAACATCACTACACTGCAGGACTGAACATTTTAGGATCCTTCATCCCCACCAACATTAGACTGTTCAATGCCATATATCCTACTGATTTGATCTTTCTGTGTACAAGCTTATCAATCAAATTCCCTAACAAGAACAGCTGTAATTACACCTAAAGCAAAAACTTCTTCAAGTGTAATTGCACCTTAAATAAATAAATGATAAGTCACATTTTTTAAATTTAAAATGAGTAAAAATATTCCAAGGACCAACATATTGCTCGGTGGACTATAGTGGACTACTCAGCAGACCAGAGTATACCTATAACTAAGAGGAGGAACTTGTCAAAATGACTGAAATCCAGTTTTGGGTAACAGTGAGTACTCATCCCTTGATAAATATAAACTCCATTTTCAAATGGTATTAAATTCTATCCAGGTACATTTTCCACATCAGGGAAAATGATGGTTAACGCAAGATGTGAATGCCTCAAATCTGTTCTTCTTTCTGTTTGTAATTTCTGTAATCTGAATGTACAGCACTTTGGTTCAGCTTTGTTGTTGTTGTACAGTGCTTTATAAATAAAGTTTCATTCATTCTTTCATTCATTCAAATCAGTTAGTTCATTATGTAGCACCAGAAACCTTCCTCTACTACCGTATTTTCCAGGTGAAAAGTCGCTCCGGTATGTTAGTTGCCCGAGCCAAAAAATGCATAATGAAGAAGAAAAAAACGTGTATTAGTCGCTCTGCAGAACAGGTCGTATCTGTTCGGGGAACACGCGTCAGGCACACAGCTGCAGAAGGGACAGCTCGCAGCGGCTGTCAGTGTGTCAAACACCCTATAGTTGAATTTATTCAAAATACAAGTCGCTCCGATGTATTTGTCGCTCCCCTCACCAGACTATGCAAAAAACCGCGACTTTTAATCAGGAAAATACGGTAATTATAATGTTAACTCTTGGACCCTCAGATGTAACTGCAATATGAGCATCAATCCAGTCTTTTTATAAAAATCTACTTTTTGCTAAATTTATTTATGAGGCACACTGTTGCATTTTTCTGTAGCCCTTCAGTTCAGACCTGTGTAATCCAGGAGTGTAGGACCCTCTTCTAGCCGTTGCCCTGTAAACTGCAGTGCCGTCTGGATCTCTGACATTATGATGGACACCAGTTGGTGTTCCTCCTCCCAGTTGTCACAACCTTTAAAGTGTTTCAGTTCATCCATGTACTGCTGAGTGATGGTGTGGACATACCTCCATGCGCCATACAACCTGGACAAAATAAAGTACAGTATTTAATTTCAGCTACTCCATGATCAATAGGTAGTGTTTCATGCAAAAAACAAAATAGCACAATGTTTGCTTATGACCATGAATATACAGTACAGGCCAAAAGTTTGGATACACATTCTCATTCAATGTGTTTCCTTTATTATGACTATTAACATTGATTCTCACTGTAGGCATCAAAACTATGTATGATCACATATGGAATTATGTACTTAACAGAAAAGTGAAATAACTGAAAACATGTCTTATATTCTAGTTTCTTCAAAGTAGCCACCCGTTGCTTTTTTGATAGCGCTGCAAACCCTTGGTGTCTCTCAATGAGCTTCATGAGGTCGTCACCTGAAATGGTTTTCC
>JAQQAE010013828.1:0-12606 GCA_029823295.1 Pseudamia nigra | reverse complement strand
GATGCAGAGGATAGGGTGAGATGGAGGCAGATGATTTGCTGTGGCGACCCCTGAAGGGAACAGCCGAAAGGAAAAGAGGACGGTGTAAGAGTCAATTTTTCATGAAAAATATAGCTTTACAATATAAATAAAGTACTGTAAATGAAATTGTTTACTTTTGTGAAGTTGTTAAATTGTTAGTTTTACATATTCATTGGTTAATTTAAAATACTTTGCTTCAAGGGGAAATGATGCAGATGCACTTTGTCTAGCATACACCAGTATAGACAGAAGATAGACAGCAGGATATGTACAAGTGAAGTAAAAAAAAAGGTTTAGACCATAAAGACATGAACAAGGTCAAGATTTTTTTTTAGATTTTTTGAGAGAAAATCAATGATCATTTTGGAGTTGAGTTTGAAATATTTATGGAATAAATCATTAAAACATACTGAGTTTCCTGACCTGTTTTTCTTTTTTTCCTCCTTCTTTTTGAACATGAGTCAAAATGCTTTGCTCTGATGGTAAATTGAAGTGGATATACTTCAGAGGGGAAGTTCTGGACAGGTGGTAAACCACTGACAAGCTCACATTTTCCTGACAGTTAAAAAGCATGCAGGCAAAAATAGAAAGAGAAATACTTAGTGTGAATTGTCCCATCAGGGTTTATCCCAGTGAACCATGGAGGTACTGTATATCCCCCTTGCTTTCATCTCTTTGTTGACCTTTCCTCTTAGTATAAGCTCAAACAAAGAGAATGTCAAGGGTTAAATTTCCAGGGGGGAAAAAGTGAAACTGTTACCCTGGAGATTTTGCCAGTGAAAAATAACTCTCCTCTAAGGTTAATGTGGCTTGAGTAAAGCGTAAGTTCACTGAGGTTTGACACATATTTCTTTCCTTAAAGAATGAAGCACAGCTCATTAGCCTTGAGTGTATTGTTCAGTCTGAGCACCTCCTGGCCAAAGTCAGCTCAGACTGTGCAGGTAATAATAACCTTGCCAACCTTTAGATAATCAGCTCCCCCACAAGTACCCATGAACGACAGAGACAACGTGTCAGTGTGGTAGAGTGAAAATGAGGAGGAAAAACATAATGTATTAAGTGGAACTGTGATTCAGTAATAGCACAGTACAAGAAAGAAAGAGAGTAAGGTATAGGTGCCGTATGGATTTTCTTTATTTATCAGAATCAGATGGTTAAGTTTTGTTGCTCACTATCAGCAAAGGCAAAAAGAATTTGATTTCTCTTTGCCATTTGGAGGAGGATACAGCTGTAAGTAGACTGATGAGGATGGTACAAGTTGAAATCTTACTGTTTTTAAAGGGGAAGAGAATGACGACAAACGTTTCCTAATTTATTATTTAAGAAATGTTAAGGCCAGAAACAAAATGGGGACAAGAGTGTGAAAATATCCAAAGAGAAGCTGTAAGGGTTAGAGAAGTTCAGTTTTCCTCATGAAAAGTGGTCAACTCTAGGTAAATCTTCCAATTAAGTTGATCCTAATATCCATGTTTTTCTGCTTCACTTTGGCAGCTTCACTAATTAGGTCCACAACGTCTACTGACTTCAACAGTAGGACACAGAAAGGTGAAGGGCATGCAAACCCTACAACACTTAACTTGACATACTTAGCACTAAATCACAGTTTCTCTCAGTTGTTTTGCTTTATTTTCCTGGCAAAGCCTGGTTCTTAATGGGGGTGTATTTTGCATTAAAATACAGTACAACAAAGGAAAACTACTTCTCCTAAACTGTAAGAGCATAATGATTTCAGGACCCAGGGCTCAGGAATCTGACAAATTGATATAATTTCACCACTTCCCTTTTGGTCAACAACTGAAAAGACAATGGAGACTGAAAAATTGGCTGGATATAAGATTTCTAAGAAAATTACTTATTTGAAACTGGCACAGTAGGAAAAGTAGGTTAATTCTTAAAAGTGTGTATCAAGCACTTAGTCAGATGCTTGGCTGATCCATCAGTTGGTTGGTTTGTTTGTATGTTGATTCCTTCATTGGTTACTTGGTTAGTTGTTTGGTCAATTCTTCTGTTGCTTGGCTCACTGATGCATTTGTTTGGTTCAAATATTCATTCAGACGTGGCATGCTTGCTTTATTCATTAATTTTTTCATTCGTATGTTGGTTCATTCTTTTGTTGGCTGGTTGGTTTATTTGTTTGTTTAGTTCAGATGTTGGTTGGTTGCTTGCTTCATTAATTTGTTCATTGGTTCTTTCATTCGATTGTTGGTTCATTTGTTGGTTGGTTGTCGTGCGTTTTAAGCACTTGTTCAGATGCTTGGTTGTTTGGTTGGTTCATTCGCTGGTTGGTTGGTTCATTAATTTTAGCTGTTGGTTGGTCCTACACCGTGGCTTGGAGAGGTCTTTGCCCATTCCTCCAAAAAAACAGCTTGAACTCTGGGATGTTGCTGGGTTTTCTCCCATGGATTGTTTGTCTCAGGTCCTTCCATAAGAGTTCTGTTGAATTAAGTTCAGACCTTTGATTTGGCTGTTTCAGCATTTACCAGAAATGCTTAGTTGCAGTTATTGCTGCACCTGGGGGTCAGACTGATAACAAAGCTTCACCTACTTTTCCCATTCAGATTTGTATTATTATTATTTTTATTATTATTATTATTATTATTATTATTATTATTATTGTTATCAATAAATAAAAGACCAAGCACAATTTTTTTGCTTCATTCGTTTATATGGGTAATGTATATATAATCTATATATTTATCTACTCTTCTGACTTCTGTGAAAATCCAAAGATGTTTAGGGTCATATTTATGCACAAATCTAGAAAATTCCAATGGGTTCATGACCTTAAACATTTATAAAAGAATAAATATGTCATTCAGGGCTTGTTTGACATACAGTTATGGGTTATTATAACAGACATGTCAACTGCCACCTTGTGTAAGTACTGCAGGGTAAGAGCTTTCTAGACATCGAGCTCCAGTGCATTGTTTTTCATGTTTACTGCCAAAAAAGAGGTTGCTGAAAATCCTTGGGTGTTGAAAGTAACCAATCAAACATGATGTCTGTACCTCCAAAGTCTCAAAAGGCGCTATTGTGAGCAGCTTTGCACACTTGGGATTGCCTTTGTGAATGTGGAGCAGAAGTTGGGAGAGAGGTTTTGCACTCACTCATACTGCTTTGTGTGCTTGAACATATGCCCACACCTGATTTTTATGCATGTAAGTTTTCAAACTGCAGTATAACAATGGAATACATACAAGAATTTATGGATGTAGAAAATGAGGACAGATAGAGGCCAAAATGAAGCCGAGTCAGGCCTCTGTCTGAGAAACAGGTGGCGGTGGGAATTAAGGAGATGGTAAAAACAGAATAAAGCAGAGATTGTCAGAGGATGTAAAAAAAAAATCAGTACAGACAGAAAAGTAAGACTTGTCTTGCACATTCACTGTCAGAGACGTTTGTCGTTTCTTACTTTTTTAATTTTTTTTTTTTTTTTTACTGTACATCGATTTTTATCCTTTCCCAAATTGAGTCAGTCTTTTCCTCACCACTTATCTCCAACTCTGGTCTTTGCCTGCCTTTCAGACTGTGAAATAGAGAGTGGTAATTTCCCCCTGCTTCTCTCTGTATGTTAATGAAGCGCTAATCTGTTCCTGAGCGAGTGCCTTAATGAGGGCGACGTGCCCCTCACTCAGCTGGCTAGCTCCCGTTAAGCTACCATTATGGAAATATCTTGGTACTGCACGTCGTCCTGGGACTGGACTAAAATGTATGCCTTATTTCCACTTTTAAAGCTTTCTTCTCCCTCTTTAACAAGGCTGGGTGTTCCTCTGAGGGAGCAAGCAGTAGATAAACAAACACAGTAATGACGAGCACGGGGAGAAGCTCTGCACACTTTGAGGTCTGGTCGGTTTCAGATGCTGGATGCTGCTTGGGCTAAATAGGCCACACAGGACAGAATCTTGGCGGTTGAGAGCACAGTGTAAGCCAAAAATCAAACCACTTTCTGAGATCTATACCTTAGTTAGCTGCCTTATTATTTATCAGCATTGGTGTATTTCCTCAGATGCTTTATATTTCATAGTTTCTGCTGTGGTTAAATATGCATGTTGGGAAACTGGATTAATGGCAATATTGTCTACCAAATTAGTTCCTTCCATTGATTGCGTCACATCCTTCTATCTGTATCGCATGGTGATGACAATAAAACCTGGCTGCATTTAGAGAAACACCCTAACCAGATTAAAAGTGGGAACAGATGCTGCTCGGAGCTGTACACATTTTCAAAGACTTGTATCAAAGGATATTATGGCTTCGTTCATTTTGCATGTATCTAGGCCAGCCCAGCCCTTGCCACTCCCACAGACCACATATGAAGGCTGGTGTGGTGGGTGACTATGAAATGGATTAACGTCTCTCTGTTGATTTGCTCTTGAAATTAAATTTTATCTGAAGACGGCTTCTTTTTGTAGCCCTCCCCTCATTTGTTCTGTTCCTTCCCAATCCTCTTCCCCACTTTGCCTTAATATACTTTTTCTTCATTATTCTAATTCCTGAGAATTTACGGGTGACTTTTTAAGCGGGCTGGATTCAGAGGGGCTTTCCTGGTGTTATCCTCCTTGCCATATGCAGATGCTGAAAGATGGAGACTACATTCATGTGGAGCTGTAATTCAGCCAACTTCCCTTCACTTTTGTGAATCATAAAGTCATAAGCACCATAGTAATAAAACAGCGTGAAGTAGATAATAACATTGTTAAGAACTTTAAAAAGTGCTAGTTTTTGTGAGAAGCAAGAAACAATGAAGTTACTGTGTGTGAAGTACAAGAGGGAGGTTTACATAGAGGTCTATTCATTTTTTTTTCTTTTTGCACCTATGCTCACATTATACAAATTCACTACAGGGGCTGAAGCCTCAAGATTCCTCTTAAGATGATGAAAAGATGCCTGTGCCTTGTCTCAGATGAGTCTTTAAGGGTGTGCTTAGATTTAAAGACTCTCTGGAGGCTTTTCTTATAACTTTTTAAGTTCATGCATCAATGAAATAGTCCTGAGCTGTGCCGGTTTGTCAGATTAAGATTGTCAAGATTGGGTGAATAGGCGAATGTTTTGATGTAAAATGCTTAATGGCCCACAATGCTTCCTCACCTCACCCTGTCTGGAGAGCTTTAATCAGAAATACAAAAGACTCATGCATTTGATTTCTTTTTATTATGACTAGTTATCAGTCACGAGTCACTGGTTTTCAAAGGTGAAGTAAATCGTGGTTGTCAGATGCAGAAAAAAAAATTGCCTGCAATAGAAAGCACACAATATGTATTCTTCCTAAGGTGCTTTGGGATGCTTTTGATTTCAAACATATCCCCAAACAGTCCTACAAAAAAATCAAGAAAGTGCCCCAGATTCACTCTTAAATAATTTAGAGACTATTTTGTATGTGGCCTGGTGCGTGTCAGTTTGTTTTTGCTGCCATCGGCTTTGCTTTGGGCAGTGGTTGCTGGATCAGTAATGGGTTATAACACAAATTCAGATGAAAGAACAGCTGTCACAGAATGGACAAATCTGTACAAAATCTGTAAACACAGTCTTATAATATGACTTGGAAACAAATCCTTAACGTTTTTGAAGTATGAATGCCTGTAGAGACTAGAGTCGAGACAATAAAGCAACATAAAAATCCAAAATACTTGACTCTGAATATTTTACATTAGAACAATTAAAACGGAAATTGCAATAGATGCATATCGAGTCGCATTCTTCAAACTGTGTACTCCTATGTGCATTGGCCCAGTAAATGGCTTAGACTTATAACTGTTTCTGTCTTTGGTCATATCGTGTTAAATGAAGGTGACTAGAAACACCCCTGAGATGTCCAGTCCTTACAAAACAAAGCAAAATTTACTTTCACCTGAAAAAAATACATCAATGTACAAATTCATCCCATGAAAAAAGCACCTCCAGTACAAAAGGGCATTCATTGTTAAAGCAGGAATATAAAATTACTGACTTTAAGGTTGTATGTGACCAAAATCTGATCTGATATCTTGATCGATCGCCCAAGGTAGAGTAAATAGAAACAGTATTTCTATTTCTAATAAACAGTATTCTATTTCTAATAAACAGTATACATAATGTATTGTGTTCAAACAGGTATTTTAGTCGTCTTTGTTTATTTCCTTCATTATTCTGATCATTTTTGCACATTTCCTTGCTTATTTTGTTATTTTACTTCAGTTTCGTTGGTTATTTTATTCCTTTATTCCTTATTTAATTTTTTTTTTTATCACTGTTGTTGCACATTAGTTGATTATTTTGCTCATTTTGTTGCTTACTTTGTTGAGTTTTTAGGTCAATTTCTTGATTGATCATCTTTGTTAATTTGCTTGACTGTTTTCTTATTTATTGCTTTCTTTTGGCTTATTTTGTTCGTTTGTCTTTCATCATTTAATTGGTCAAGCAGTTTTGTGAATTTTCTTGAATATTTTGTTAATTCTTTGCTATATTCCTCCACCTTCTACTCCTTGAGGTGGAGGAAAATGTGAGTAGAAGTATGTTTTTTTTTTTTTAATCACAAATGCTGTTGAATGAGAGTACAAAGTATTCTGCAAAACAAAAACTCTCAGTACATGTTTGAAAAAAACTACTCAAGTGCATGTAAAAGATTAAATGTACTTGAGAACTACCCAACTCTGTGTAGCTCATTTCATGTCCGTTGTTATGATGCATCACAATATAGCATATTTTCTGTAAAATAAAGTTGGATGTACTGACAAATGTATTGGAATTAAATAAGGGGAGTTTTAATGGAGCTGAGCAGCAATCATCTTTATGATGGTAAAACTCTGGTTCAGGGTATTTGAAATTTGTCTTTACCAATAAAATCAATTCTTTTAAATATTATTATTAGTGTTTAGAATACAGTAACCTATCTATGCGCTTTCCTGAACACCAGACAGACCAGCAAACAGTATAAAGACTATTTGACGTGGGCAGATGAATGAAACCTGGTTTAATGAGCTAGATCTCATACTTTCAGACAGTCGAAAAACATTTTAAGTTCATATGGAGATGACACTTAATATCGGACACTTCATTGCGGAGAAGATGATATGTTTGTTTCTGTATTTCTGGTTATATCATGGGTGGCCTAAAACTTTTGCACACTACTATATAAAAAAAGAATCAAATTTGCTGTGTGTTGTGTCTGGAGAGAAGTGATTCAGACTGATGATGAGTTGACAGCAGTTTGATGAACTTACTCTGCTCTCTTTTGTTCGGTTTTGTTCTTCAGCAGTTATCCGATTAAAACAGATTAAGCAGTTATCCCTTTCTTCTTTGAAGGAATTAACACCAAATGAATATGGTAGCAACTCTAAATTTTCTTCTTTAAATTCACAAATGTGATGGATCAAGGTGACCTAACCAAAAGCAAAAAGACTGAAAAACACGTCACTCACAGAAAATTCATAGGGATGCAGTCTCTTAATGAGTGCCTGTGTGAGATTCCCACTGATGTATAAATCTTCTTGTCTGTGACTAAAATCTCTGACTTGTGACTCATTGTCTATAGATGTGTGAGGGGGGTATTTTCAAAGGCTTTTGATGCATGGTAGGCTTTAGCTGCATAGACAGCTGTTATCTCCTTTCATCTTATTGATTCTTTGCCATGTGATGGCACTGTGGGCAAAAGCCTCTCATCTGTGCCTGGGGTTTGTGTTTCTCAACTGTAGACTCTTTTCATAATTCAAACATGCGAATGATTGGTTTTCGCTGTGGCAACCCCTGAGGGGAGCAGCCGAAAGGAGAAGAAGAAGAAGAAGAAGAAGACTCTTTTCATAATGTTTGGTAGGATTTCCGTGTACTGGCAAAAGACTTTAGTAGTGATTGAGTCTGTTGTTGGCATGGTTTACGGCAAAATGTACAAAGTCCAGTTTTCTGATCTGTGTGACACTTTTCAAACCCAAACCACATCATTAAAGCAGATGTTTTTGTGTAGTCCTTTCCTTTTGTTTTGCCCTTAATTACCCCATTCTGTGTCACGTTTACCCTCCTCCATGTTTGTTTGTGTTGACTGAAACTTCCTAAAATGCATGAGAGGAACACTTTACTTGTCCTTGTGTGTTGGTATTGGTTTGGGGTTACTGACTGTAGGACCATTGAGAGGCAAGCAACCGCAGCATCTGGCAGATGACGCATAGCAGACATGCTGAGGAGAGGCCTGATCAGAACCAGGCTGCGCTTCTATCCAACGCTGACCACAGCACTGAGAGCAGAGAATGGAGGGGTTGAGGAGCTGTCATATTTCCCCAGGAAGGGAGAAGGAGATTCCCTTGTGGTTTAATAATAATGTGGCTCTACCTCATAACAGAGAGAAGGGAAGAATTGGTCATAGAACATTTGTCATAGAAGTTCACAAGTGTCAGTGACACCACAAGAAGAGATTCCAGTGCCTGTAACCCCATGAAATTTGGTTGTATGCATGCATCCGAGTGTGTTTTTGGACTAATGCTTCCCTGTGCGTGTTTTTCATTTAACCTAGTTCTGTTAAGCATCAGCATCCTGGCACTGAAGATGTGGCAGTGGTGCGGTAGTCCCTGTCATCATTAGCTAGCTCACGGAGGCCACTGATGAGCACAGATGTTACCACGCTGCTTCTGAAGCACGTTGATTGCACGCATCATGTAACATGTGCGCCAAACTTTTCCCAAATTGTAGCTTGACACTCAACCAGAGAAACAGTATTTTACAAACAGTGTGGAAGAGATGGGGATGTTTTTTCTACTGATGCTGGTGGTTTACAGTATATAGTGGACTTTTATTTGCAGCCAGTGAAAGACCAGAACCTCATCATCAGCAGACAAGTGGCTCTTTTCATTCGCACTCCTCTCGGTGTCACATCCACATGAAGCTTTTGTAGCCACAGTGTGAATCTTTGACCCTGTTTAAATAAAAGTTGAATTATAGATAGGGTTAGTTTCTGCTTTTCAATTAAGCCACTTCTCACAAAAAAGTAGCTGAAGTAATAATCTGCCTTGTCTTCTTAGTGGATCTACTGTGTAAGGTTAGTATGTATTAATTTAGTTTGGTAAAACTTTTGCTACAAAGTAAATGTTAGCTGACAGCAGAGTTGGGAAAGGAAAGAAGTAGACCAGACAATGAGCTTCAACAAAAAGAAAACAAATCTCAAAATCTAAATAAAAAATAATGACGTACCTCTGTGGAATATTTAACTATTGTCTGTTCCTGTCGGTGCAGCTCCGCCTGTCCACTGTGTAATAAAGCAGGGCCAAATCTTTTATTAAGAAAATGGCAGCAGGCACTGAGCTGTTTATTTCTGTGAAATCGCTGAGCCTTGGCCTCTCCTGTCTTTTATAAATTAACTGATCAGAATGCCACAAAACTCCTTGATGTCGCTGCAGGAAGCTGTCAGTTTGGAACAATGGAAGTAGCCTCATACTGCTTTCAATTCAGCAAATGTTTACTTGCATGTTAGTAACAGCAACAGTTAATGGCTTTTGACCTGACTTTATGACACATCTAAACCAAGATGGTGAGTGCTTGTACTTGTTTTCCATAATAAACTGGTTAGGTGGTTAGTTAAGCAAGTAAATCAGATGGTGACTTTGTCCATCCATGTTTGCTCAGGTTGTAGACCCCAAGAAGACAAAGAATTAGCTCTGTAGGAAACTGCTTCTCAGAATTCAGGTTCTTGAATGCAGTGTTTATATGCCTCTGTGTGTGTGCCTGTGTGTGTATGCCCATAGCCAGCGTGGTCATGTATCTGCAGCCATGCGTCCATGTGTGTCTGTCACTCTATTTCAGCGAGTGTCCCACTGAGTTCAGACAATCCCAGGCTTTGTGTGTGTGTCCTGCTCCCATGCTGCGTACTGTACTGAATGGGCTCTAGGGGCCGAGGCGTGTGAAAATCCCACCCTTGCCCACCTAGAGGCTGTCAGCTGTGTGTGTATGAAAAAAGAAAAAGACCTTGTATGTGTGTGTTAGAGGAGGATAGGGGGAAACAGTACACTTCACCCTGAAACAACCACTCTCTGTGTTGTACAGTACAGAGAGATTCTTTATTATTCTTTTATTTCATTAACTGGAGAACCTAATGACCTGACAAATGACCCCAACAGAGGCCACTCTGTTCTCTCACACTCAGCACCTCTTGTAAAGCCTGCCTCTCTATTTTTGTGTCTTTCTTATGCCAAGTTCCTCTATATTCTGTAAATTCTTTGCCAGAATACTAATTTCACACCATAGCATAGGAAACAAAGTACATGTGAAACTAATCGCACTAATAATAGATGGTTTCTCTGCCACATTGTCCTATAATACTATCAGTGGTGGGGATTTGTACTAGGACATTTTAATGAAGTAAGTCATCATTAAAGCTGCAGGCTCCAGAATCTGTGGGAATCTGTGGGAAAATCCAGAAAATACACCTTCCTTCTGCAACTCTCTGTGTTCAAATCAAAAGCGTTACTGTAGAATGTGGTGTTGTTTCATGCTTCTATGTCAAGTGTTACAGCAGAACAGTGGAGTTGTCATTAACAGAATTTGATCAGCAACTGGCAAATATGTCTGTAAGTTATGTAGTGTATTTCATCCCTTACTTTTCAGTCTTGTTTCATGCTTCCTTGAATTGTAGTGAAAAGAAGGTAGGAAACTGTTGCCCAGTGACACCCAAAGCTGTCAAGAACTGCAACTGGTACCTTCTTGGTTATATCCCTTTAAAGGCCGAACCATCAAAAAATTGCTGGAAAATTCTAATTTGTTGAAACTGGTACATTTATTGGACCTTCAACCAGTGAGAAAAAATATGCCAAACCAAGTGAGTTTTGCTTTGTATCACACAATATTTGATTCATCAGGCATTTATTGCAACTTGTTATTCACATGTTTTTTAATTAACAAAAACATACAGAACATAACATTTATTTAAACTTTTAACACAGATCACTCCTTAGCTCCAAAAGTATTGAAAAGGTTTTACAAAACGCCAGAAATTTAACTATTGTACCTGATCTAGGTTTCAGGTTGGGGTTAAGAGGATGACCTCTCTGAAAAGCCTCTGAGGTTTGCCTTCTGCCTCCTTCTGATTGTCAGTATAATGCATATATTTTATTGCATACAATCATTTTTAAGGAAAAAAAATTCCAGTGAACTAAGGTCTAGAAAACATATGCATCAAATATTATACATGGCTTTAAAGGGATATGTCTGCTTGAAACAATCTTTTTCAAAATATTTCATGAATTACAAAAATAAAAAAATGACAGTTTTCTTTTGCAAGCCTACATTTGTTTAGAAATCTGATAACATATTGTAGTAACTTTCCTTTGCGCAACAATTCAGTTATATGTTCATAATACAACATTCACTGTAAAGTTAAATGACTTACAGGACCTTCTGTCACACAACAAATCTCAAAAACCACTGTACATGGTAAAGCCACACAGCAGATGCAAAATTATATGACTCAATTCAACAGGTTGGTGCCACTGCAGAAAAACTTAACTTGAACTTAATTTGACAACTCATCTGTCATAGCCCTTTCTTTGTTTCATCTTCACTCATAGTGAAGAATTTTCAAATAAATCATGTTATAGAGTGTTCATGCATGTGATCTGTCGCTGTGTGCAGGATGTGTGGCTCATGCATGTAAATTTGACTGGCTCTGATTCAGATATATGTGAGACTGGTCATGGTTCATGGAGCTGAAAACTGGCTCCTTCCAGTCTCCAGTCAATATATGGCTGTATCTCAACACTGATTCTCATGTATTTTCTGTTTGCATCTAAACCAGTCACAAGAAGATTTGGGCAACTTGCTTTAGTCATGGAGCTGACTAAATGGTTGGGAAAAGTTTTATGTAGCATTAAATTTATAAAAATGAATGTGCCTAAACATAAGGTAGCAGATTAGTGAATATTTTTCCAACTTTCACTCTAAAGAGTAAAAAGTTTGGGATTTGCTTTATTTTTTAAAATTATTTTTAATATTGTCAATTAATACTGAAGATATTCACTCTGTTTTACAGATTGACAAGGTAGTCACCTGGAACAGATTTCGCTTCACAGGTATACCCTGTCAAGAATGAATCTGAGCCATTTTATGTCTTCCTAATGTGCTTTGTTTTGTACAGAGGAAGGGTGGGTACAGAGTCAATAGTCCGGTTGGTGTGGTTTATTTTATTTAAAACTAGAGCTGTCAAAATTAAAGCGTTAATCCGGATTAATCCATTTGCATGATTAATTAGATTCAAAATTTTAACACGATTAACGCGTTAATGTGATTAACACACAATAACTCATATATCAAAGAAAAAGTGATGAAATCTTATGTTACATTTGACCCACCTCACTGCCAATTTCTTTAGTATTTACTTCTTCTAAGTCAATTTACTGTATTTTCCGCACCATAAGGTACACCGTATCATAAGGCGCACTGTATCGAAAAATGGTCTATATATGATCTTATTCCAACATAAGGCGCACCGGATTATCAGAATAGAAGAATCAGAATAGCTTTTATTGTCATTGTCAACGTTTCCATCAACAAGAAATTATTTCCTTCCACTGCGGGGGAGTGGGCCACAGCGAACATGCGCGCAGCCACTTTCAGATTTGGGGGAAAGTGGGG
>JAQQAE010013827.1:0-12606 GCA_029823295.1 Pseudamia nigra | reverse complement strand
CTTGGTTGAACATGTCCTTATGGTCAAATTATTTTCAGTCTTTTCTAGGGGTACCATCATTTTGTCCAGGCCTGTTTCGTGAGTTTGATTTTCATTGGTTAATTTTCTTACATTTTTTATTAATTATTTCTTTTGTCAGATTCAAGTTATTTCCTTGACCATTGTGGGTTTTTTGTCATTAACAGAGGGGTACCAACAATTTTATCCACATCTCTATCTATCTATCTATCTATCTATCTATCTACTTCTCTTCCTCCCTCCTTTGCAATAGGTCAATTTTTACTTATTTATGTTTTTGTGTTTAAGACTCTATATATATATATATATTTTTTTTTTTTCTTTATTGAAGCTTAACATATTTATAACAGTGGCAATATAAAACAGTGGAACAAATCCAGAACCAGTCAGTACACATCTGACAAATATTGAACATATATACATAATAAAATAAAACACACAAGAGGGCTTGAATTAATATAATAGTACATCAGACATAATACAAAATTGAGAAACTGAGGGAAAATAAATAAAACAATACAAACTAAAAATAAACAAAAATACTTTAGACTCTAAACTTTAGTGTGTACGTATTATTACTTCCATGAGCCTAGCCCAGTCAGTTAAACCCAGGTTTAACTTTAACAGGAAAAATAGTGCACAACTTGCGTTTAAAGATCTTTTCATTGAACAGATATGATAGACCTTTAGACCAACCGTTTGGTTACACTCGACTTAGATATAGTTAAACATAACATTTTTGCCTTTATGTGTTGTTGAGAATTTGTCATACACCGTGTAAAGTGTAACAACGTTGCCTTACAAACCCAACCCAGGAAATACATATTAAAGTTATAGTCTCGCGAGATTACCAGTGGCGCGAACAAGCAAGGAATCACATACAGACTGTACATGCTGCTTGTGGTATCGCTGATGATTGT
Source organism: Pseudamia nigra (assembly GCA_029823295.1). Classification (NCBI taxonomy): domain Eukaryota; kingdom Metazoa; phylum Chordata; class Actinopteri; order Kurtiformes; family Apogonidae; genus Pseudamia; species Pseudamia nigra. Next base: position 11,668 of record JAQQAE010013827.1, on the reverse strand, counting down.
CTCTACTTGCGAATAATATTATGTTGGGAGTCGCTCGAAAGCTATTTAGCTAGAAAACAGTCTAGGTATTTTAGTGGAGATCTGTGTTTTTCTTCCCTGCTTGTAAAGTTGAACCATGTCGGACGTTTTGTCTGATGATGGCAGCGAAGTCAACCAAGCAGACAGTCAGGAGGAAGTGATGACCCCGGCGGAGCTCATAACCAAACTGGAAGAAGTAAACTGAAATGACTAAAACTACTGTGGCTGACAGTGACATGCGATGAGTACGAGCTCCAGCTTTCTAAGTAACCCCTGTTTTTCTGTGTGCTTCAGGCTTGGCTGAATGAGAAGTTCTCCCCGGAGCTGCTGGAGAACAAGTCTGAGGTGGTGGAGTGTGTGATGGAGCAGCTGACTCACATGGTAAATGAATGAGGAGAGAACTGTGGGTTGTGTTTATGTACAAACATACTCCTGTCAAAGATGACATTTACTGATTGTTCCTACGGTTTGTTAAAACCGTTGGGAACAATCATTCTCTGTACGCACCTAAAAGGTGCACGTTTGACTTTTTCATACAATTATAGAGTATCTCTGGCCATTCTGTCATTAAGGATATGTTTTCAAAAAACACCTCATTGTAGAAACATTACAAAAGCAAAAAAAATCACATGAAATGATTTACTCAGAATCCAGTTAGAACATCTGCATCATGATTAATCCTTGCATCAAGAAATTTATACACCTCTACAATGAACAGTCAACAACACACACACTTGTATTTAATAAACAAGAAATCCTTGCTTATTAACTGGAGTTGTCAATTTTGGTTTCTGTCCTGGAAACAGTAATTGAAGATTTTTTTTGTGAGATTTCTGTTGTATTGTTGTTAATTGTGGTGTAGCTGCTATGTACACAGACAGTCCATCTCATAACATCAAATTACATGTTTTTTCTGAATTTTGAAAAGTAGAGATTGACCTATTGGTTTGGAAAGAAACTGATTCTGATAGTGGCTAATACCCGGTGTGTGTCCACTAGAATTAATGAATTTCAGGCTGCAGTGCTATGAATTACTCCATGGCTTGATGCAGACGTTTGGAAAAGAGGATCCACTTTCCCACAACAGCATGGAATCACATGAGATCAGCCAGGGCAGCGGTCTGCACTCTGTTGCTCTTTAGCCCCTCCCTAGTGGCCCCTGTGGCTTTGTCCAGTGATGGAAACAACACATTGTAATGAGTCAAAATAAGAACTGAATCAACAAGATGACAAAAATGAACTGCATAATAAACAGAAAATGAGACATAACTGATACAAATAATCTACAAAATAATTGAGAAAACAATCAAGGATGTACTAAATGTAATAATCAATATCATAAATCTTAGCTAGAATGCAGAGTTTGATGATGGGCCTGTAGTTGTTGACTGTCAAAGCGTCACCACCTTTCAATAAAGGGAGGACAAATGCAGACTTCCAAATCTTGTTTACAGTATTGTTGATTTATTGAATTTAATCTGTGAAATATGAGCAAAAAAGAACAAATTAAAAAAAATCTAATTGGTGCAACATGTTACCAGGTATATTTTATGTCACGTAGTACATAAAGGGTTTGAATATGTTTTGTGTCTCTAGGCACATTTTTTTTACTTTCTGTCCAAAAATGAGTTTTTAGACTCTACCAGTTGCCAACATCAGAGTTAGGGATTTTAGTCCTTTGACACGGACCTGTTTATTCACTTAATTTTGGCTCTTGCCTCTTTAAAGGCAAAAAATAATAAGTGTTCTCACTTATTTTTGTATATTGTTTGACAATGTCCAATGGTTAGGGTCCAAGTTACCATTATCCTAACAGACTCCACTCTGAAGAAAAAAATGTAAGTCTCACAATCCTGTCACCAACAGGAAGCCAACTTGCAGCGGGTGAAGAAAGGTGATGCAAAGGCCAGCGTTCACCGCATGGAGATAGACAGGATCCGCTATGTGCTGAGCAGCTACCTGCGCTCTCGTCTGCAGAAAGTCAGTCATGTGCGGCTTGCACAGTGTGAATATCCTGTTACTTCAATCTTTGCTTGCTTCTACATTGTCTGTTTTTGTTCCAAACATAGATTGAGACGTTTTTCCCACATGTCCTGGAGAGAGAAAAGTCTCGAGGTGAGGGGGATCCATCGCTGCTTTCACCTGAGGAGTTTGCGTTTGCCAAAGAGTAAGTAGAGTACAGCTGGCATAATGAAATAACAAAGACCTGTTTATAATAATATACAGTGTGAACTATGTAAATGACTCGTTTAAGTCTTATTTCTACTTTGATGCTCATAAATTTATTATGTTGATATTATTAAATAAACACAGTTAGTGATGTATTAAATAGTAATTTGCCATTTTGAGATGATTGGCAGTGATGTGTGTTAACTCATTTGTTAATAATAACAAATGAGAGACCGGTGTGACAGAAGTAGTCAACAATGGTAATAAATGTGTCTTGTAATGACATCATGGTTTTATTGGGTAAATGTACATGATTTATTAATTAAATAAATAAAAAAAATAACTTTTTTTCACTAACAAGTAGCATAAATGAAGAACACCGAGCCTTTACAAGCAATCTAGACATGGTTGATATTCCCAGAACAGCATATCAAAAGGTCATGTTGAAAAGCTTTTGAAAATCACAGATAGTTTAAAATTAATTCCAAATGAATTAAATGCATGTTGGATAATACACTTTTTTTTTTTTTTTCGGTTAATAGATACTACGCAAACACAGAAACCTACCTGAAGGCTGTGGCACTGAAGCGAATGCCCCCAAACCTTCAGACGATAGATCTGCTAAAAGCAGGTAAAGTTATTTTTGTAGTTGACTTTTGACTGTGTCTTTGTTTGGAATTGAATGACCTGTAGACACTGCTATCAGCATTCAGTGGCAGTGGCTAAATCACTTGTATTTTCATGTAATCCCAGTACCTGAGCCCTGCTTGGACTCCTTCGTGTTTCTGCGGGTCAAAGAGGGACAGGAGAACATCCTGGTGGAGCCTGAAACAGATGACCAGAGGTAAGTTTCATTTGATGTGTTGATCCAGTAGAGGGCAGTGTTACTCTTTAAATGCACTATCACATTTTGTCTGCAGAGATACTGAAAAGGCTGATAATATCTTTCTGTTCTATCAGAGAATATGTTGTGGATCTTGAAGAGGGCTCTCAGCATCTAATGCGGTATCGAACTATTGCACCACTTGTTTCAAGTGGAGCTGTTCAGTTAATTTAGCTGTTCTGGTAAGTAACGCACAGTCTGACTATGACATCTATCTTGTTGACTCAATAGTGCTCTCATGCACTCTTGCATTGGCTAATTTGTTTCTGCAGATCTTACATAACTGTTTTGTTCTGACATCTGGATTTATTTTTAGCTCTCACTTTTTTGCAGCGTTCTTTGTCTCTTGGCAACTGATCATGAAAGAAAGTGTGTTTTGTGTCTGACTGATGTTCCTTTTCACTTAACTCCTCCTCACATTTTTATTTTTATGTCACAGGTCTTTATTGTGAGGAAACTCGTGACTCTAGGAATCACAAACTCTACGGATATGTGTTGTTGTAACATGCCAGCGCTGAGGAATGGACACATCCTAACCCACAGATCACTCTCACTGAAGTCAGGAATATGCACCAACTTTTTGGATATAAACAAAGACATATATGGTGACATGGACACAAAATGAGAAGACACTGAAAACAACTGCATGCATCTCATGTATTGTGGCAAATGATAAATGAATTATGTCATCATGGTGCAACATACAGAATCATGGTTACATAATTTTTCTGTCTGTGTTGGTGTATGTGAGGTGTTTAAACAAGTTCTAACCTGCAGGTTGTTACTTAACATGCCCAGCATAGTTGGACGTTTGCTCTACTGCACAATGCGAGAACACATCACATTGCCTAAATGTGTCATTTCAGAACATCATTTGGCATCATGTACTACCCTAAAGGTTCATATGTTCAAGTGTGTATGTGCTGCTTCTATTTCTATATTTTAGCAATAGTCCTAAAAATCTATTCCACTCATTCAGATGCAGTGGTCTTTGTTGCCGTGACTACTACAAGAAAAAATGTGTTACTCTTTCAGCAGTTTGGCCGTGTGTGTGTGCTTTAATTTGTACTACCTGCAGAGAATGTGTGTAACTTCAACTTGTCTGACTCATAATTGTTGTAATGGTGCTGTTATGTAAGAGTTTTAAACAGAGCAATCAGTGTGTATTGTTTGCTTTCACACAAATTGCCAACTAATTGGAACTAATTCAGGAGGGAGGGGGAGGATGGCTTAACACACTGTCATGATCTCAAATGATGCTGTCATTTAGTTGTCCTGTTACCAAGTGTTGCTTGGGGTTAGGAATAACCGACTAGTGCCAAGGTGAAGTGGATCTGTGGGATTCTCAAAAAACACACTTTCAAAATACTGAAAAGTATTCAAGATGTGAATAAATATAGAGACACTGGAGACATCATTTAAGATTTTATTTAATACAGCACCATAATAAGCCTTCTGGACACGTCATCATGACCTACATGCGTATCTGTATTGTACAATCTAGATCAATGTATCTTCTCGTAACTTCTGCAGTTTTAAGTCATAAACATGTCTTTAGTGTGCAGATGTTTGATCCATGTAACCCTATATTCCTACACGTGATTGAACTTGTAGCACATGCCAGAGGACTCTGACCTTAAGGGATCTTGAACAGTGTCCTTGGTTAGGTGACTGCTGAGAACTGTTTGTCATCTGGCACTCCTCACACGTATGGACTGATGGTCTCACAGTGATCCCTTCAGGCTCGGGGCCAGGGAGTAGAGGTCTTGGATCCGTTGACAGGTCTGAGAATAGAGCCCAGAGTGGCAGCAATAGTTTCCCCAATGCAGAACAGAGGGCAACAACATACAGGGTGACTTCAGGTCTTTGAAAAGCCCTAAATTTGATAAATACCAAGCCTTAGGAATGATCAAACAGCCTTGTATTTGAAATTTGTGGCCTTAACTGGTAAAAACATTTGATATAATGTAATGTTTATATGTTTTGATCCACTGTCATGTTTCTGGGTGCTTTAACAGACACAAAGAATTACACTTGGGAAGCATGTTGGATCGTTCAATAGTTGACTTTTCTCAACTTTCCTGCCTATTTAGTTGATTGGGAGGCTTGTTTTGCTCCTTTTTTCAATTTGCCACTACTTTTTTGATATTTTGTTCCTTTTCTAATGTATCTACGTAGTTGGTTTTTGCTCATTTCAGGGATTGCTGTGATCACTTTTGTTCATTTTATTGGTTACTTTGGCGTTTTGCTGTTGATTATTTTGTGCTTTTTGTGTAATGTTACTAATTTCCTCATTATGTGGGTAATTCATCTCCATTTAGTTTTCAGGATTTATTCATTTCGTCTATTAATTTTCTTGACTATTTTGTTCCTTTTACTTCATTTCTCACTTTACTGCTCATTTCTTGTCATTTTGTTGCTCATTTTCTTGATTTTTGTTCATTTTTTTGTTTTTCTGTGTATTTCCTGTCATTTTGTTCATGTCTGGTCATTTTGTTGGTTGTTCTGTGATTGTTATTCTTTTTTCATGTGATTGGAATTTTTGTTCATTTATTTTGTTTGTTTGTTCTTTCAAGTACAGTATTTAGTTAATCATTTTTTAAAATTAAATTCTGTCAATTATCTGTACTATAGTGTTCATTTTAGAGATTTTTATTGTTTTTTGTTAGTTTTTTCAGCTTATTGTCACTGTTGCTCGTTTTTATTCATTTTTTGAATCATGTTATTTTTGTTGTTGGCATCAGCAGATTATCCACTGCTTGCCTTTGACTGCAATGTCATTTTTTCTGATGTTTAGTACACCTAGGACAGAATGAACATTACAGCATCTATAGAGCAAGAAGAGTGAGGAAAATCGAAAAAATGGATGTGGTGAGTTTTCATAAGAAAAGTTGGGGGGAAAAAACATAGTTAAACCTTGCAGTCAATTAGCCTGACAGAAGGTTAAAACATATAAACACATTCCCATTAGTCAATTGTACAAGAAGTGAACTCATATGAACCATAAAAGCTATTTTTTACACAGTACCACTTTAGATTTACCTGTAATGCTTGAGCAAGTCATAATTTTAGTTAAACATAATATTGGTAAGTGTTACATTTAAGTAGAGGTGGATAGTAGGTAGTGTAGTTGTTTTTCAAAATGCTTTTATTAGTGATGAAAACTGCTTTTTCTCAGTTACATTTGGCCAAAGCTCAATGAGTAGGAATGAAAAAATTAAACTGAATAATCAAGAGAATGATGCAAATGAATAAGCAACAAAAATGAACAAAATATATAATAATGAGGACAGAGGTACTTCTAAAGATTGAAGTAGATTAAAAAATGAATATACTAAGCAACAGAATAACAAAATAATGAAGAAAATTAACAAATCTGAACAAAATAGTCAAATTTTAAAAAATGAACTTAATAAGCGCAAAAGTGAAGACTATAATCAAGTAAATTAACAAAAATATAAATGCAAATACAAACTGAACCAAACAGAAAATATTCAGCAACAATGGTAAAGAAAAAAAGTTAAGAAAATGAACAAAATCAACGGAATGACTCAAAAATAATGATTAAAAAATAACAAAAATGTCCAAAATGCCTGTATTTGAGGCTGTAATAAAATGTACTCTTTGAAGTTACTCACTACTTTGAGTAGCTTTTGATGAGATAATTGTTTTACTTTTACTCCAGTACTTGTTTTTATAGTATTTCGACTTTTACTTGAATTACTACATAAGATTATGAAGTAATAATGCATGAGTCCTGCAGACACCCTGTTGCAGCAGACCTGAATATCACAGTTCTGAGGTGGACAATAACAACATGTCATTTCACAGTAATCTGTTTCACATGTCATATACTGGTGTGATTTCTTCTACAAACAAGGCTACATGAACCGTACCATCCCCTTTAAGATGTCCATAATAAAAAGTGAAAGTGTATCAATGTGTAGAAATCATGAGGCATTTTTAAAACATGAGTAGAACACAACATCCATCTGATTGGTCAGAGGAGCAGAGAGGTGGAGTTCACAGTATGACGTAGAGGGTGAGGCAGTATAAATAGGAACATTGTGGAGCTTAGGATGTGGGGGTGAGGGGTTTGACTGAGACTACAACACAACTGTGTTTGGAGGTAAGATTTAAAGATACTTCAGACTTGAAGTTAAATCACACTAAGCAATGTATATGTATAATAAGTATACATTTGCATCCATAACTATGCATTTTTGTGATTTTTCTAAGCGTCCAACCTGACGCTGAAGTCCATCACTACACCAACATGGAGATATCCAGCACACCGTAAGACTTTGATACATATATAAAATGTGTTGTGATTTTCAAGCTGTTTGTGGTATTGTATTGCACCACTTTTATAACTATTATCAAAAACTGAAAATAATACATGACTTTTTTGATACTACGTCATCTCTATTTGTTGATGCAGTCCGTAATCAGAGACCAAGCATTCTTTGTAGCCTAGTTACAGCATGTACAAACATTTAGTTCCATTTGTCGGGTAGATATCTTATTAAAATCACTGTTTATGTGTCAGTGTCCTGCCAGTGGTTGGTCTAGGCTCCATGGCCCACTCAGCTGGACTTCTGGAAGTTGCAGTCAGACTGTGTTTAAATCAACGTAAACAACTCTGTCCCCATGTGTGGGTTCCCATCCTGAAGCCCCAGCGGCCCTGCATCCGTCCTCCAGTTTCAGACTCCTCTGACATCTTCCACCATATGCATCTGACCCACGTCCTCCTGGATGACATTGATGATGAAGATTATGTAATCCCAATCAAGAACAAGCGGGTGGTGTTCGCTGACTCCAAGGGTTTTTCTCTGACAGCAGTGAAAGTCTTCTCTGATGAAGAGGAGCAGTCTGACCTCGACCTCCTGCCATCTCTCCAGGGTTTGGGAAGCATGACAGAGGATGGCTACAGCTGCACTGTCAGCACCTTCTGTCCAGGAACACAACTCAAACTGGGCTTCCCACAGCCCTCTGCAGATTTCCAGGCTTTTCGAGCCAGACTGGCAGAAAGCATGGTTACTCTCGAGAGCTGCAGTGTCACTGATCAGACCCTTCAAGGCACCATCCGAGTCAGAAACATCAGTTATCAGAAGGACGTGCATGTACGCATCACCTTTGACTCATGGCAGAGCTACAGAGATGTGCCCTGTGCGTACCTGCAGAAGCGCTTTGGAGGACCGCAGACAGACATCTTTGAGTTTGACATTGTCGTTCCTAAAGTACTCGATGCCAAAAGGAAGATAGAATTCTGTTTATGGTATTTACCAGGAGGTCACAGTGAACCCTTCTGGGACAATAACAATGGACAGAATTACAGCATTCTCATATGTGTGAACTCACATCTCTGTCAAGGACAAAGAAAAGCATGATTTAGACAGGAAATCATCTTTTTTATATATGTTATCATCATTAGCTTCTAGAAAAAACAAAAAAGAATGTTTTTTATTGTATTTGTTGCACTGTGTTCACAGCTGGTACTTTTAGTTGCTAAAAATATTCACACACTTGTCTTTCATTAAAAAAAAAAAACTAACATTATGTATTTTGTACTTACATTCCCTTTTCTTTTCACATTAAATGTTTAACTTGTGCATATTTGTCATATCCTACATTTGGCCTCTCACCAGCCTGTGCATTTCGAGGGGAGGGGGATCCTTTTCACTTTGGGCATATTTGGGATTCCCATATAGGTCACACATTACTGGGCAGGGACAAACAGAGCCCGTTAGCAGCAGAGAAGCTAATCTTAGTTCAGTCCTGTTTATAGATTAAAGGGTAGCTGGCACATAACAGGGATATGAATTATAACAGATTTTCCATCACCTGCCCCTTGATTCAGAAACCCTGACACTGACAGACCCTGTTCAGTGTTATATTACATTACAGACACAATAGAAGTAGTCTTATCTGCATGGATTGTAGCCTAAAATTACTTATATAAGAAAACTAATGTTTGGCCTGTGGTCATTAAAAGATCTGGCAGTGACTTTTGGAGAAAGAGCTTTAAAACATAGAACAAGCAGTTTTTACAGGAGAGTATACGGGTTATGACCTCTTTATTTCAAATTGCTAAAGTTTTTAAAATGGGGAAAGTACTGTATGAGAAATTTAAAAAAGTGCTTATATTGAGCTGTTTATACATGAAAGGTGCAGTGTGTAGGATTTAAAGGTACTTATTTACAGAAAAGGAATGTACAGTTAAATGTTCATTATTGTATAATCATTCAAAAGCTTAGAATGAACAGCTCCAAGCACTGAGTCCGATGAGGACCCTTACATTTTTGCAGCCACTGTAGGTTCTTCAAAAGTAATCCAGTGACTAGAAGTCATAAGCCAACGTACTTCTATTGCAGGCCCAAGTCTGCATAAATGGAGAGGGTTGTGTCAGGAAGGCCATCCCATGTAAACCCTTGGCCCAAACAAACATGCAAATCTTCAGTTCCTATTAATGGAAGATGATTTCCTGTGGCGACCCCTAATGGGAACTGTTGAAAGAAAAGTAGGCTCTTGTAATGTAAATAACAACCTCAGTGGCTGAGCCCAGATGCCCATGTGTCATAAACTTCAGTACTGTCAGCGTCCACTGGGGGCTGTATCCAAAAGTGAGTCAATCCCAATTGCATCCCATGTTAAAATCTCCAAATTTACTACAGAAATAAACATGTTAAAAGCCTGATAGCAACACCAGTTTTAGTTGGCACAGTTTATTTCCACCTCTGTGAACTCTATGAGGGATTAAGTTTATGTATGAGGATCTAGAGACTGATATCTGTGCATAATGAAGGATACATGAGCTTTGATTGCATGTGTTTGAACCAGACACTTCACTGTGTCATTAAACCCACATCAGCTCCTTTAGACTGCATATCTACATCCATTTTTAGAGCAAAGTGAATAGGCAGTGGAGCCTATGCGACAACATCTCCGGGCTTCTTGTTTAAGCTTCCAAATGGCTCTTCAGAAACCTATGGGTGTCCATCTGTCTGTATATGAAGCCCACTTGGGTAGGGCAAGAATAGGGGTTTGAGTTTTTGTGATCTGCAACATCACTACCAGATGCTATTAAATCCTAACCACTGCACCAATAAAATATAACCAAACTATAAATTGGAAGGTTGTCAAAAAGTTTTCAAAGACAGATACCAGAGAATGCAGATTTCTCCAGTCATCTCAACAATACACTGCGTTGAGTTATGTTTTATATGTTTAGTCAAAGAGTATTTCACACTATTCTAACCCAGGTAGAAGGGAGGAGGAGATGCAACATGCAGAATCTTACGCTGTGGGCTCTTTCTGCTGTGTTCTGATTGACATTGGATACGTTCACAGATGTCTTTTAGAGTTACACGCTCACACAGCATTAGGTCTGTCCTCCACATCAGCCCCTCAGCGCCCCACACTGATATTACACACTTTGCAGCTCGGGTCTTTCTTGGCGTTGGCTGTAGTCAGACTCATAAGCTGGTGGTGTCCACTGATCTGCTCTACAGTGCCCTGGTTCAAATGAATTGGCTCTGTGTAGAGCACTTCAAGAATAACATCACTGGCATGACAAAACTGTGGCTCGTCCCCGGGCGTCTCTGGGGCAGCGTATGTCAGGAAAGGGTTGGAGGCCAAGTCCAGTAAAGGGAGTCGGCTACAACAGAAAGTATCTCCCTCTGAGCTAACAGGGGCCAACACCAGCACGACATAGTGGTAGGCTGTGTACATACAGTAAAAGTCTGCAAAGTACAAGTGGATGTTGGGATTCAACAAGTGTCCTGCTGGGATCTGGAAACGCAGAGGCCCATAGGGAGAGTCTTTGGGAGGAAGACCTGTATCAAACTCCGTGTTGCAGCTGAAGAAGACTCCGTGCAGTTTGCTGTTGATAGGAGAACCATGACTGCCACTGCTGTCTTTGAGGGCTGGACGCATCAGTCCTCCACACTGCTCTCTAGTCCAAGGAAAGAGTATCATATTTAATTACTGCTGCTTTGGCTGTAGCTGTAACATGAGGATATAAGTATGAATCACTGACCTGACGTAGTCAAAGTACTCTGGTTGCTGGTTGCGGTAAAACACAGAGAACTTGAGCAGCCTCCCTGCAGAGCCCTTGGCCTTGTCCAGAAGCTGCTGTAGATGCTCTATAGCGTAGTCTGTAAAGTTAATAAGAGTTATGTTATCATTTCAAAAATCTGTTCTGTACAGCAAATTTGTTCATATAGTGCTTTTTATGCATAAATGTGCTACATAAGCACACTGAACAGTTATTCTTAATATAAAAGCATTTCAGTATGCTTCACAAGAGAAATAATGAAAAACAGAGTGCTTGAACAGACATATAATTACAAGGAAGTGCAAACTACTTAAAATGGCAATGAAACTGAATGAATTATTAATATGATTACCAAAATTATAGCACAATAACAATTACAGTGTAATAAGAACTTTGATTTACAGTTTTAGAAATTTAAGAGCTCAATCATAAGCACATGAAAAAAGAATGTTTTTTCTAAGCTGAATTCAAGGCGTGTGGTTTTTCTTTCATCGACTGGACTGGAAATTTGGTTGAAGACGTTTCACCACCCATCCGGGAAG
>JAQQAE010013826.1:0-12606 GCA_029823295.1 Pseudamia nigra | reverse complement strand
TGCTTTGGAAGCTCTCTGTGGACCATGGCTTGTGCTGGAAGATGTGGCTACAAAAATGTCAGGAAAAGCCTACTACAGCAGCTGAACTTTATTTGGGGTTAATCAAAAGGCACTTTAAATGGTGACAGGTGTGTGCGGACTCCAATTTAACATGAGTTTGAATGTAACTAGTTAAGTCCGAACACAGCTACATCTCCAGTTATGACGGTGTGCACACTCTGCAAACTCATTATCTCATTTATTTTTAATTCACCTCCCTGAAAGATTTCAGTTTGTTTTTTAATTGCGTTGTAAAGGTTATAGGTCACATTAAAGGTGAAAAAAGTTGTGAATTTATTTATCTTGGTGTCACCTTTTTGTCTCACAAAAAGCTGGCATTTGAACAGTGGTGTGTAGACTTTTGAGATCCACCGTATAAGTAAAATGCTGCATCTCAGCTCCAGGTGATCAGATCTGTCTCAAATTTCACATCTATGATAAGAGTCAATGTCTGAACACATGTGTACAACAACATTTAATATACGCCACAGTGCCACCTGATGGAAACAGGAAGTCAGGTTCGTGGCACTTTCCTGCATCCGATTGACAAGAAATTTGCGGGGTGTGTTCTGTGGGTGACGTCCAGGGGCACAACGGCATAGAGACCCTTCGTTTGCTGCCCGTCACAGTCACATGGGGGTAAGGGCCTGTTCAATGCTGCTTGCAGCTTAAATTATTTTGTGGATTTTTTTTGTTAAATTTCTTTATTACATTGTTAATTTTTATGAATATACCACTTATTCATACTCATTGTTCATTCAGTTTTTGCACAATGTGCATTTGTTACATTGCACATTGTGTGCAATACATTGTATGTAATACTTGTTGCGCAGCTTGGTAAAATGTAAGCTATGTTCGTAGTTTGGTTAAAAGTAAGTGTTTCCATTTGGATTCATTTGTGTTTTGTTTTGGGTCGTTGGCCTCCCTGCAGTCACTGATGCTCATTAATAATCTCAACAACACTCTCCTTGTTTTCCCCATCTATCCTTGTGCTACTTTCCTTAACCCCTAGACTAGCCTAAAGGGACATAATACACTTATTCTCTTAAGTAAGTGATTTGTTGTACATGGACTTTGCGTGATAGTATCACAGCAATATTCATTCTCCCTTAATAGCAATAATAATTTGGGTCTATTATTAACAACACACAAGAGCACAAGTGTAAATAGTATCCATATAAATTAAGGTCTAATGACTAAGGTCAGCACATATTAGTCTGGTTAATGTACTGGTCGAGCCAAAATTCACAAGTGCTATTCACGTCATCCCACCTTGACTGCATTGGTGTTATTCTGTGAGCCTCGAACCACGCCTGTGGCCCGGTACAGGCGCGTCGGGGGCTTGAAGGAGACAGTGAGGTTGTAGGTTTGTGAGATGTGCTGCACAGTGGGCGAGCTAGGGTCAGACTGCATGATGGCTGGAAGCTCGAAAGACAGAACTAGAGGGAGCAGCTCCTGCGACATGGAGAGACAGAGGGAAACAAATGTGAAATAAAACAAAGGGACACAAAAATAAGCACATTTCTTTATACTGTACCGTTTCTTTGTTACATAAAGTTGGAAAACTTATTACGCTGTCACTGCTGCTGTAAAAGAAGAAGAGATGTGGACCTATTGTTTCTGGTGAAAACGTCTCACAAGCAGAGTGCAGTAGCTTTTATCACCTCGTGCTGCTGTTCAGCATGTGTTTTGTTCTATTTGGGCTTTGAGTAGAAACAGAGGTGGAGGAGTGGGGGTGGGGATTACATCAAGGAGACATATGTGAATTGACATTCAGACATAACAAGCCTCTATTTGGCAGAAGGTGGCAGAACTTAGCATATGAGGCTGCCAACTCAAATAAATCCAGAGAGGTTAATCAATATAAGGTCAGAAGGTCCACCATTTATTCAAAGGTTGGTTTTTTTGGCAGTCTCTTCAGATATGAGTAAATATTGCACACCATTAGTGGTCTATGAACTGTTATTCTTCTACATTGATTTCAAGCTGTTAAATGAAGCCACAAAATTACAAGGCTGCAGTCATGAAGAGCAACAATGCATCTTTGGTCATTTGCCTCACAGCAGCCATTCAAACACAACAGATGCAGAAAAGATGGCTTTGATTTAAAAACACACATATTTATGCATGCATGAGAGAGAAATCACAGGTACACACCCATTCACAGTCAAACTCAAGTAACGGACACAGATGCACACAATGAGAGGAGTATGAAAACACACGCAAAGTTATCCAAACACTGACTCTCGGGCAACGTGCCACCATGGTTTTGGCTGCCAGTGAAGGGCAAGCAGCATGAATTGCTCCGACCAAAGAAATGCATCCCTGATCAGTCCCATATGTGCTTGGCCTTACATTTATATCACGTTTCAGCACTCGCTCTCTAAGGGCTCCAGAAATTTAGGTCAGCATTGAGGGAAATACAAGAGAGGACAAACAGAACAGCAGGAGTCAGGCACTGAATGAAGAATAGGCTGATTTTACGGCAGAGCTGATCTCAGCCTTTTCAAAAAAAAAAAAAAAAGTATACCTGGCAGATATGAGTTTCACATGTATTCAGTCTGAAAGCAGTGTAAAAGCCTCTGTTCTCCTAACATAAGGGTGAGAAATAGAAAAAAATAAGAAAATATCTTTGAGGTAAAGCCGCTGGTCAGAACTTTCATCACCTGCCTGTCAGCTCCACCTTCAGACAACTCCCAAAAATCCCCAGAGGAAAAAAAAAAAAAAAACTACCTCACCAACAGACTTGCTACAGACTCAAACAGACCTCAGCCCAAAAAAGGCTTTAAAATACTGTAGCATCTGTAAATGTTAAAGGGACATTTTGGATACTGGCTCTGTCTCTGAGGGAGAAGGCACAAGCAAATCACTTCTGTTTCCAGTGGGGCGTGTTCTACAGACCACCCAGAATCAAACACAAAGCCTACTGTACATTGTTGAACAACCTAAATGGTGGAATGTGATCAGTTTAAAGTTTGTGTCACTGCTAGTTCCGACCTACATCTCTGTGGTATTGAGTTGAAATTTGAAGTACTGTACATCTTTTAAGGATGTGTGAAAATTAAATTCACTTCTTAAAAGAGGGCATAATATGTCATAAATTCACATTACGCCATTTCAATCTAAGAAACAAGTAAGCTGACTAAAATGTATATAGACAGTGTCACAGTGGCCTGCATGAGTAACTGGTCAGACGTCACAGTAAACATCCATCCATCTTGTACCGCTAATCTGGGGGTTGGCTCGCAGGGGCAGCAGCTTGATTAGGGAAGCATGGATCTCCCTCTCCCCGGCTTTTTCATCCAACTCTTCTGAAGGGAATCTGTGGTGCTCCCAAGCCAACCAAGAGACAGTCCTTCCAGCATGTGCTGGGTCTTCCCCACAGCCTCCTTCCAGTGGGACCTGCCCAGAAGGCTCCCACCAGGGAGGTGTCCAGGAGGCATTCGAACCAAGCCCACGTCATCTCATCTGGCTCTACTCTGAACCCTCCTGGATGACTGAGCTTCTTACCCCATCTCTAAGGTAGAGCCCAGCCACCCTGCAGAAGTAGCTCATTTTGGCCACTTGTATCCTGGATCCTGTTCTTTTGGTCATGATCCAAAACTCGTGACCATAGCTGAGGGTAGGAATGTACTGAGCTATTTAAGTGTTTGCAAACTCGTTGGAGTGCATTGCCAAGCACAAAGTCTGACTAATTATTGCTTAGGATGCTCAAAATTTGTTCAAAGATTAAAGCAAAAGGAGGGTATGAAGCCAAAGTTTAGATTTATTTGGCAAAAGTTGGTGTCATCATTGCTAAATTGATAATTAATACATCTTATAAGTACTTAGATAAATATAATTTTTTTTGCATGAAAAAAAATGGCCCGTTTGACATACAGTATATTAAAAAAATCTGGGGTGGCCCCAAACTTTTGACTGGTACTGTAGTTTGACCGGTAAATCAAGAGCTTTGCCTTTTGGCTCAGCTCCTTCATCACAATAGACGGATGCAGAGTCTGCATCGCTGCGGATGCTGCACTGATCCACCTGTCGATCTCCCGCTCCATCCCATATTACTTTAAACACAATTGTGGTTGAACATATACTGTAACATAGGCCTTGCTTTTAAATGTTTCAGTGTGGAATTGTTATATTGTACCTTTGAATCCGTTTTATCTTATTAATATTTTATAGGATTTATGCTTTCTGTATTCAGGGATGAAAACAATGAGAAGTAAATAAATTTCCTAAAACTGAACGTGAAGTACATGCTATACTTTTAAAATGGAGAGACTATTTGGTCAGTATAGTTAACTGATACTGTATTAAATGGTGGTAGCGGCGCATGGGTTAAGTGAGACAAGATGAATATCAAGGTCTAGATCCATTGAAAGAGGCCAAGTTAACAGAGAAGGAAACTTGTGTTTGATCCACCCCTCTTATCCACTGGTTGCGTGTTCTTTGGAAGCAAAAACACTTTTCATGGTTCTTGACAGCTTACATTAAAAACCCCTTCATACAACACCAGCTAGGTCAGGTTTATTATATCTTCTTCCACTCAGAAAAAAGTGGATGACCTGGCTGAGGCTGAGGCCTGTGAAAACATCCATTTAGCACGAAGAGGTATGAGTTATCCACACAAGTCGATATATGCCAATGCACACCTCAGAAATATCCAGTAACTGCACCTCTCTACTCATCACACTCACGCACTCATTCACACTTGAACACATGGCCTTGTTAGTTTTGGTCAGTCCATAGCAACAGGAAGGTGTTAGACAACTGCTGCAGTGTTGAAACACAGTGAAAGTTCAGGCATGAAACAGTCCACATGAGCATTGAGGTCCTCTGCCCGCAGAGCTGAGCCTGGAGGTCAGGCTTCCAGTTAGACTGCAACTTGAGATGTAGGAAAGCCTGAGAAATGGTCTGGAGAAAAGGGGCTGCCAGAGAGACTGAGGCTCACGCTTGAATTTTACAATTGTTCTGGGGAAGTGGTTGGGGAATAAAGTCAGGAATGGTGCCTGCGGCTCAGAGGAAGTGTTGATGTCGTGCCTGAAATGCAAAATAACCTGCCCCTGAAGGTTTCCTTGGTGCATTAGGCAATGGACATGGCTGTCCTGAGTCTGAAGTTTTCTTTTTTGAGGAACTACCTGTTTGGGACTTGGTTAGTCTAAACCAGGGGTGGGCAATTCCAGGTCATGAGGGCCAGTGTCCCTGCATGTTTTCCAGCTCTCACAGCCCTACTCACTGTTGATGACCTGGACCAGGTTTGTTCAGTCAAATAGGAAGGTGGAAGATGCAGTGGGTGGGGCAGAGACAATGGGTAGGGAAGAGGCAGTTGGAAAACTCGCTGCCCACCCCGGTCTAAACTATTCGTCCATCTTCTTCCTGTCCATCACTCTCACTATTGAGAGCCCATAGATCGAGAAGTTTCTGACCCATGGGAGAAAAACTGTTTTGGACCCTTACGAATGAACACATATCGTGACTTTCACATTCATTAAGCATGTAGATAGGGATTAGAGCTGTTTCAGCCACATACATACCGTATTTTCCTGATTAAAAGTCACATTTTTTGCATAGTCTGGTGAGGGGAGCAACAAATACATCGGAGCGACTTGTATTTTGAACAAATTCAACTATAGGGTGTTTGACAGACTGATAGCCGCTAGAGGAGACGAGCCACGAGCTCTGCCTTCTGCGGCCGCACACCTGACGCGCATTCCCCGAACAGATGCGACCTGTTCTGCAGAGCGACTAATACACGTTTTTTTCCCCTTCTTCATTATGCATTTTTTTGGTTCGTGCGACTAACATACCAGAGTGACATACAGTATCACCTGGAAATTACGGTACTAGAAACAGAGCTGTTTAGGACATATGTAGCAACAAGAGGCTTTAGTGGTCTTACTGTAGATGTTTTGGCTGACCTCCGCCGACACACTAAAAGAACAAAGCTACAGACTTGCAAGCTTAAAGAAAGTAAGCTTTTCATACACAAAGGATGTATTCTGGGTGGAGTACATGTCCGAAAACAGAGGAAGTGATTTCAGAGGTACAACTTACCCTTATTTTTACTCTGGCTGCTTCCACTCCTCCTGGCTGACCTGCAATGGACACCTGTTCACAATAAAGACAAAGCGTATATCAATTACTCCATGAAATCCACACTCTTAAAATAAATCTCACTGGCCACAGTTATGCTCAAAATAAATGTTACAGTAAATCCAATATTCATGAAAATTGCAAACCTTTTCAGAGCATGAATCAGCTGAAAGTTAAAAATGGCTACAGTTGATGTGTACGGTAAAATGGCTTTATGTGCTACTATGGCAGTATTAATCCAGCTGATGAGTATGGTTTCTGTAGAGGAAGAACTACCCTTTTGGTATGGTACATGCACCTAGTGGGGCTACTGACACATTTGGTTGCACTGACTGACTTTATCCATTTGTATGCAGAGGAATTTTGTAAACCTGATGTTGACGTTGAGCAGAGTAAACTGGTTCCAGATTAATCCCAATTTAAAATTTGTGATGCTTGGCTGGAGTTCCATAACTTGAGTGTGATTTTTGTGCACTTTCAAATGAGATGACAGCCTGCATCAAGTTTATTACCTCTGCACAAGAGGTTATGTCTTTGTCAGTGTTAAACAAATAAATAAACTGTTCACAACATAACTTGAAAAGTTATGAATGGATTTGGATGAAAATTTAAGGATAGGTCAGACATGGCATGAAGACCAATTGATTAGATTCTGGGAGTAATCTGGATACCTGTCTGGATCCAGAAGTAGTCCTCATCATTGTGAGATAGGGTCAAATTCAAAACTTGCCCTTGTATTGCCACAAATAACACACATAAATAGATTCTATCAAATCAGAAAGTTTGCTCCAGATATGGGCAATATTCCAGATATAGTGATCCAGAATGCCTATACTTACAGGGGTTAAGGAAAAATAGCTACTGTAAGGTAGCAAATAAATCTAGAGACATGCAACTGACACCATATTGTAATATAAAACCTGCTGCTTCAGTAATGCATCCACTGATTTGACATTTCTTCAACATTTATGGAGCTAGATGTAGACAAAAAACACCATTATGAAAATTTTATTTTTGGCGAATAACTATTGAACTAGTAATGATATGTATGTGATTCCAAGTGTTAATGCTAGGTTTTCATGGTCAAAGAATGCAATAATGAGGGTCAAATAAATGTAAGAATATTAGTTTTGGGTGCAATAAATGATCCTAGGTTCGAATGATAATGGTAGGTTTCCAGTGTGAAGAGAAACTGAGCTGCCTTGGCAGAGGTCTGCCCTCTCTGAATGATTCCTAGTTTTCACAGAAAGGAAAATGTTATTGTCTTGTTACATGTTTCATTTTATATTTGTCCACCCATCTTTTCCTTCTTTGAGACAAATACATTTATAAACCATGGTCAGCTGGCACCTGTTACTTTCACATCATCAAAATGCAGCCAAGCGAAGCAAACCATCTTCCCTTCTTTAACAATGCCAATACATACTGCTGAGTCTCAATAATTTAGACAGTACATTGATTATTTTTGCTTGTCAACACCACACTGCAGCACTCCAATAAGCTCTGCCTTTGAAAAGCAGGCTCTGTTAACCCAAATGAATCCAACATCTGACAATGCAGCCAGCAAATCATAAAAACAAGAAAAAGAAACAGCTTTAGGTCTTGGCCCTCAAACAACTCTGTTGCTAGTGCTCAGCCAATACTTGCATCATCACCTTGTGACTGCAGGAGATGAAAGTCAGTCTGTGACAGGTTGAATAGCGTGCAAACAGACATACCAACATCCGAAAGATCCAACAGTGAAATGCTGCATTCAGCAACTTGTCAGTACATTTATTTCACAGGTGCACTGCACAGCACCTGGCAGAGATAAGTGTCCAGTGCAGTGCCAGGTATTGTGCTCCCCTAAACTCCTCATATGACACTTTAATGGTAATTACAGCACAAACCTACTGCTCTTCTAGTCAGTCCAGTGAAAACACACTGATTTCCTGAGGCCTGGCCAATCAAAGCAGCCAATGGGACCAGCTTTCTGCATCCTGTCTGGTTCAAGACCCTGTGACAGTAAAATGACTACATAAGCAGATCAAGGACGGAATGGCATAGATTAAGTATTTGATGACTAAAACCCAAGAACTGAAGCTGCAGGGGAGTTAAAGACAGGAAAAAAAAGAGTGCATTTTGTAGGGATAGTTAGCCTTCTATACAAAATAAAGGAAAACATACACCCACACTCCAGGAATACTCATGGTGCAATTTTGAGAATGAGAAGATGAAAGAACATTTTTCTGATAAGGCAAAGTCTTTGATCATAAAGGAATAAAGAGTGTCTTCCCTCCCATTCAGAAGCCCCTGTGTCACTGCAGATTTAAATTTCCACTAACCTGGTTGCTTTTCTCTGCCTGGTTGTTCCTGTTGGAGTCCGGAAAATGGATGTGGCAGCCTGTCTCTTCCATCACTCTCTTGATATTGTTGCCACCTTTACCGATAACATGAGAGTGCTCTGTGTGCGAGACGTCCATCTTCAGAGTGACTCGGTTACTCTAATGAGTAGAAAACAGAGGGACTGCAGTGAAACGATGACTGATGACAAAAGCAACAGATCAATGAACTGAAACGCAGCTCTAACATTATGTCATTACAAATAAAAGAGCTGAAAATATTCCAAGAATGGCTACTAAACCAAAATATCTAACTCTTTGCTTTTATTCCAAGTTGTTCCCTTAAACTACAATGTTAGATGTGCCCTCTTCCTCACTTGCACCTGTAATATATATATATATACACACACACATACACACACACACACACTACATATATTTGTACACTGTATATGTAAACTAAAATCTATCTAGTTCTACAGCAGCTTTTATTTACTATAAAGAGACCAAACTAAACCAATTATGCCCATTTTTATGATTGACATTTTAAAAACGGTACAAATAAACACCAAAGAGCACTAAAATACTGACCTCTCTCCACAGCTATTCTCATCCTGTTCTAAAATTAGAATACCCTCTCTTTCAGATGGTGGATTTTTAGGAGCATGTAAAATGCATTTCAGTACATTAAAAATCAAAGTAATAAAAATGGATTGCAACACAGTGCAATAAACCAGAAAATGTGCTCCTGTCAGTCCCAGTGCTTGCACCATCAGCTGCCCACAGGGGGTGCTACAGAGCACTCATCCAGGTATGCAACTCCTGTGTTGCCATGACAATAGAGTCAGCATGCACACTTCAAGACAAACCTATGATGTGACTCTCTTTGAGATGAGCTTAGGGCCAAATCGTACCACATTTCTGTGTGCAATCTGTCACTTGGACAGCGGGAAGGCGGGGGGGACGTGAAATGAAGTCTATGCAACTCAGTATCAGTAAAAGGTGAAGCAGAGACAGAGAAAGACATGACAAGAAGAGAAATATATGAACTGCATCCTTTCAGAGTTAATGAAAATGTTACGGTACCTTTGTGTCAAGGACAGACATAATTCTGTCTTTGGCTTCTCTCACATTGTCTCTCTTTCCGCACACCTTTATGTGAGGATCTGCAGGGAATAACAAAAACAGACATTGAATGTTAAGATAGACAGAATATGCGTTGAGTGTGCATTAGTGCATCCCTGAGTGAGTCAGTGATGATGAAGGGCAGTGATAAAATATGCAAGTGGGAAACAAGTTAAATACCATTAACCAGACATGACACAGCAGTCTGCATTTGTCAACAAATTACAGTGCATCACAGAAAACTCTGACAGTAATTGCTGCTTTGATATGTGCCGAGTCTCATTTAAGTCAGCAAGTAACCACACCACACTGGAAGGGAGGGGGTGGCAGCTCATTGGAATTATATTCAGACAATCTGTCAGTTAGCAGAACCCACGGATAATAAGGCATTTTTCAGACTGCCAACCCGAGTCCGTTTTTTGGCATGTCCACATTGTATTCAGTTTGATTTTAGAAAATCAAACTGTCTGTGGAGGTGGTTTGAAATGCAATTTCAAATGGACATCTATGGATAAAATCAATTTTGACTTCGTCAAATTATCGTTCATCACCGGCAACACAACAATTCTGTGAAATCCAGAGGTGCTAAGCAGAATCCACACTGCTGCTAGCAGCAGCTAGGAGGACAACATAGACAACAATACTCTGTGGGCACATGCTGAAACACACTGTTGATACTTTGGTGTGATGATGTATTTCAGTCTCATGTTTGTGTTAGAAAGTTGATGGCATTGATGTACCTTTACAGACACAAACATAAATCTGATTTGATGTCTTGCAAATAATAATTCAGTCTTACTTCAGGAACTGACATGAAAAACAAATCTGATTTGCTTGCTCTCTGAACAATGTGGGTTAGACATCATTGCTCTGCCTTAATAAAAGAAACAGTATAATTACACTCATGATTTAATTTTCCTGATAATAATTCAGTCTTTCAATTTTAACTGAGACGCAACAATGGAGATTTTTATGACTTTCTCAAAACATGAGACAGCATGTTGGCCACATATGTTCATTCTGCCACTGGACACTAAACAAACACCGTCAGTTTCTAATTTCAAGTAAAGTTTATTTAGTAGCCAAGTAGGACAACCTGTGTTAACTGTACTGTTCATTAGTGTTTTATTCCATCCATCTTCTACCACTTCTCCGTGGGGTCGGGTCCCTGGGGCAGCATCTTGAGCAGGGAAGCCCAGACTTCTCTCTCTCCCTGGCTACTTCATCCAGCTCTTCTGTGAAGATCCTGAGGTGTTCCCAAGCCAGCTGAGAGACTTAGTTCCTCCAGCATGTCCTAGGTCTTCCCCGGGGCCTCCTCCCAGTGGGATGTGCCCCGAACACCTCCCCAGGGAGGCGTCCAGATCTGATGCCCAAGCCACCTCATCTGGCTCCTCTTGACACAAGAGGAGCAGCGACTACTGTTTTAGTCAGCTTCACAATCTGTTTATTTCCCTCCTTTTCTTATCTTGTTACATGGCAAAGCATATTGCTATACTGTATATGTTTAATCTTTTTTCTTTATACAATTGGGTCGGACAAAGCAAACAATAAAAATGTCACCATAACAATAAGGAGAATAAACAATGCCATTATTATTATTATTATTACCATTATTATTATCAGCAGCAGCATTATGAGTTGTACACTTGTAAAATAAACATCATCTACAACTGAAACTGCACATTTTCAGTCCAAGTCCACTCAGGTGCTACTGTACATATCGTGCAAGTAAAAAGCTACCAACACTCAGAGTAAACTGTGCTTCCAGTAAGATCTCTGGCCTTCATATACTTCAGTTAAAATAACCAAACATTGCATACCTAAACCATTTAAAGCTAGTGCTTGCTTCCGTGAAGTGTTGGGTAAGCCTACAGCTGGCTCCATGAATGTCGGACCCTTCAGGAACATAAATGTAAAATAAAAAAAAACACTCAGTACTACCACACACACACACACACACACACACACACACACACACACACACACACACAGTGTAACATACAAATTGTGTACATCCATGTAGAACATATACACATTCCATCAGCCCTGTGTTAACTGTACGGAGCTGCAGGAAGCAGGCTAAGCCCCCGTTCCAGGAAACCCCCTCCTAATACACACACAGACAAACTTACAACACTTACAACGTCTCAGATTTACAGTTCAGCCTTCAGACAGGACCCACTGAAACAGATTTATTGTTACAAAGTCACTGGAACCTCAGAAAACCCCACAGTTGCTTGTTTGGAGTTGGGAGTGGGAGAACCTGTAGTAGGGCTGCACAATTTTGGGAAAGTCATTGCGATTAGTGTGGGAGATGTTGGAATTATAATTTCCTATTTGAATAGAGTTGCTTGGCTGTCAAAGAAAATACACACACCACTCATTTAGAAATGTGTCAAGCACACAAACTTAACACAAAAAAATCCTTGAAACTAATGACTATTTTTATTCTCAATTTTTTTTAATTAAGGGAGTAATCATCTGATCTATAATGAATCTGAAAATTGTGAAATAGTGTCTTTCAAAGTCCAACATGATGTCCTCAAATGTCTCGTCTTCGCATAGTCAATTCACTATCATAGAGGAAAGAAACCAAAAAATAACTACATTTAAGAAGCTGCAATCAATGAAATAAATTAACAACTACAACTATTCAAACCAAAATATACTGTTCAAAACAATTACAGGATTGCTTCAATCGCACTTTACATCCTGAAGAAATTATTCAAGCCAGTTCTTTACTGACAATTATGTACTTCATCAAATCAGTGAGGACTGGAGTCAAAGTAATCTAAAAATGAAAGTGAAAAAAGCACTTCTGTAATTCTTTGAGCAGTATACTTTAATGAAATGATTCATGTTGTGTAATTGAGTTGATTAATGAAATAAATGATACATAATGAATTGACAAATTAACTGCTGCAGCTCTAAAAAAATACAAAAACTAAACAAAATATGAATGCTTCAAAAACAGAAAACCATGCTGTACACTTTCACCTTTTTACACTGAACCTATGACTATGACTATATGGCC
>JAQQAE010013825.1:0-12606 GCA_029823295.1 Pseudamia nigra | reverse complement strand
ATGGATTGGCCTCCACAGAGTCCAGACCTTAACCCCATTAAGAATCTTTGGGATGTGCTGGAGAAGGCTTTGCGCAGTGGTCAGACTACCATCATCAGTGCAAGATCTTGGTGAAAAATTAATGCAACACTGGATTTAAATAAATTTTGTGACATTGCAGAAGCTTATCGAAACGATGCCACAGCGAATGCATGCTGTAATCAAAACTGAGGGTGTCCAACGAAATTCTGTATTTGAGTGTATGACCTTTTTATGGTGGCAACTTTTTTTTTGGCCAGTCAGTGTATCTCCTTTTAAGTTTTTATAAGTCTGATAAGGTAGAAATGCAGGTTCCCCATTGCCAGCAGATGGCCCTACTTTGATTATTTTTTTTTTATATCCAAAAGCGGTACATAATTTGACTTCACTGTCCTCTACAGTACATTTAAATCTGCATCGTTTATATTAACACAGTAATGACATTTTAAAAATGTAAATAAGTAAACATACCATCCAAAGATAAGAAAACACAATAAAAAGCATGTTTAACTGTCAAGAATGAGTGCTGAACATTTAAGCAGAGGGAGAATCTTGAAACGCGATAAGGTCAGCATGAATTCATAACACCAGCCCCTGGGGTAACACGAATGTCAACGCATTACTGCTTCTAAATGAACTGAACACGTCACATTTGAAAATGTCAAGCATGGAAAGTGCCATCGGGGGAGACAAAAGCAACCCACAGAAGAGCCCAGACAAAATAACAGAGTGATAAACATAACATTCCTCTACACGGAGCTGGCCTTTATCTCTGCGTGATGCAGGAGTGTGAGGGATGCTGAGTGTCCACCTGATCCACCGCTCTGCGCCCGGGGGAGGGTCTCCACTCGTCTCCAGCATCTCCGGCTGCCATCACGCAGCTCCGCTCAGGCAGGCTGGGGGGAAACGCATCCTCTGAGATTTACAGTGAAACATGAGCCACGGGAGGACCTGACCCATCCGTTCGGACAGATGATTTGACAACTTGCTGCGTTTACCGTCGTCGTCCGAAGGACACAAGACGCAGGATACGTGCGGCTGAGATCAACACAAGCCCGGAGCGAGGCGAGGTCATCACGGAGTAACGCGGTAAGATGCATGTTCATATACACCACAGTTCTCTGCCCGCTTGTTTACGCGTCGATATTATCTGCGTTCCCTTTTATTTGCAAAACCTTATATTCTCCCCGATCATCAGTGCAGCTGTGATGGGTCAGATTTCATGCACCTGCCTCAGATTGAAAGAACACTGCATTACGATTCAAACACAAAATGCTTTTGTACGCAAGTTGGGGGCGAAAACCGCTCGCAGGCCACGGAGACCTATATTTCTGCCATTCCAGAGCAGACAACACGGACTAGAGGAGTAAATATGGGTTAGTGGAGCAAAGCTACACGCCTCGCGACCCCGAAATGGAGAAAACCATGTGTTGTTTTGCCCCGTTATACGACTAATAAACGCCTGTCAGTGTGTACGTGCAGAGCAAAGCGCAGAAATGCTTTATTCAAATCAAATGCCTGTCATGTTCTCAGGGAATGATGCGCTTTTGCTGCATGCACCGCGGTCTAGACAGAAAAGGCGAGGGGCGAGCACAGGCCTCTACAGGCTGCAGAGTAGGATTAGCACACGTGTAACATACTGTTTTGACGCAACACGATTTGATCTTGGACATGACGTTAAAGAAAAAAAATACACAAATCTCCAGAGTATGTTTGGATAATTTACATTGCACCTGTACAGTAGAAGCTGCGTCCATGAGCTGAGCATTGGCATAAAAAATCTACAGTCATAAATACATCTTATTGTCTTGACTGTCCAAATAAATGGCACACTTTAGGTTTTCTCAGCTGTAGTAATCACAGATGTTGGGTTATGTCATAATTGCTGTAATGGGGGAAACTAATGGAAATGCCATGTGTTCGTACATGAATTATAAATCTTCTTCATTCTCTGTAACCTCATTCACAAGACGTTAACCTTCACTTCCAGCCATGATTGAATGGCCTCATAAAAGCTGGTGTTAATTTTAGAGTTAGCTCTGATTTCTCATCTGGTCTCAGTACAGAGACACGTAACCCACATTTTCCTCACCTTGGGAATTCATCAACTATATTTAGACACATACTACAAAGACTCAACTCACAACTATGACTTTTCAGTATCCCATGGTGAGAATGATTGTCCACATTTGGGTGTAAAAACCATACATCTGTACAGTGACTGAATTTATTACATAATTATGTAGGACATTTCCTTAAGTGTCAGTGTACGATATGACAGAAACCTAAACCATGGCCAGAGAGTGCCATGAGTAACCTTTATGATAAGTTTGATGATGAACTTGAGAGATTACCATAGATCCACCCTCAGCAGACACCTAACAGGAAAAAAAATGTGGGGAGATGATGTGAAGTAAGGTCTTAGATACTTTGCATATCTGTTTTAATAACTGAAGAAGCTAGAATTTACTTTAATAACATCATTTTTTGAGTAGTGAATTCAAAACAAATATTTTATTTACTCTTCTGTAATTATGTGGAGCAGAGGGAACTGGAGTTACTGCTTATATCTAGTGATTTGTAATAAATAAGTTGACTTTCAAGTTTTAGAATTTTTTGGAAGAAAATGAAAAGGTTTACGTTATGTTAAATTGACAACCAGAGTAGGTTTATACAGTAAGGAAAGTAGGGCAGCAAGGACAATCATTTAATCCAAGGGCATTTATTATTTAACATTTTATTATCCTGGTTACACTCCACTGGCATATCAAATGTGGGCCAAATGGACATTGCTTTAACCACAATGAGATTTTGATTTGATATCTGGTGTCATTACTGTTCATAATTCACTGGTCAAAGGTGTTTGACTCTTGTCACTGTTCCTTCCTTTAAATGTTCTGACTTTATAATGAGAAATGTGGCATTTGGTGACCAGTGGGATGGATCTTATAATATAAAACAGAACAGTGGGAACATTAAGGCTCCCAGGCCTCTGGTGGAGGACCTGAGCTTGGATGAAAAAAGATTGAACTGCCCCACCAAAGGGGTGAGAAGAGACTATTTATATAACAATTTATATATGTCTGTACCGTATATATCTTTTTTGAAAATGATGTATTTTATGGCAACACGGTGGTGCAATGGGTAGCACTCACAGCTAGAAGGTCCTGGGTTCGATCCCAACACCGGATGGTGGGGCCTTTCTGTGTGGAGTTTGTATGTTCTCTCTGGGTTCTCCAGCTTCCTCCCGAACACATGCATTAGGGGGTTAGGTGAATTGGTCACTCTAAATTGTCCATAGGCATGAATGTGAGTGTGAATGGTTGTCTGTCTCTATGTGTCCGACCCTGCGATGAAGTAGCGACTCATCCAGGGTGTACCCTGCCTTCGCTCAAGTCAGCTGGGATAGGCTCCAGCACGCCCCCCCCAAACCCTCGCAAGGCTTAAGGAGTAGAAAATGGATGTATTTTATTCTTGATGTATTTTATTCTGCATAAACTAGACATGACCTACATGCATTTAAACACAACCTTATTTACAAAAACGTCGATTTGTTGATGTGTAAAATGTAATGAAGAATAAATTGTAATGATTTGCAACGGGTAGAAAATGGATGGATGGATGGATTTGCAAAGCATCGAATCCCCGTTAATACTGTAGCATAAAGACAACATACCAAATGTTAAAACAAAGCCATTTCATTGTTTTGTGGGAGATTATATGCTCACTATAAATTTGATACTTGGAACATATTTTGAAGTGGAAAATTTGAGAAATGTTTGAAGGAACACACCTTGTGGAAAATCTCTGTTAATTAGGTCAGCTGATAACCGATAATCATAGAAGCCATGGGTGAAAAAGGAGAGGGACCGACAGGTATATTATCAGCTGTCAGCACAAAAACTACCACTTGTGATGGTATGCAGTGCATTAGTATATCTGGCATAGGTAACTTGCATGTTGCGAGGGCAACATTAATGCAGAACATGACTTTTTAGTAAAAGAATGTCAAACCACATTCTGTGCTTATTTTATCAGCATGGTTCTGTAGTAGAAGAGTTGAGGTACTAAACTGGCCAGCCTGAAGTGCTGACCTGTTAGATATTGAAAATGTAAGAGTCTGATATAATTTATTGAACATGAATGTGATTTCCTACAATGATGCTAAAAAAAGAGTTGATGCAACACAGTGGCAAACATGACCCTGACCTAACTTTTCTGAAACATGATGCTACATAACATTTTAAAATAGCTTGTTTTAAAAAAATTATCAGTGTCTTCGTGCTATTTTCACTTAAATATGAGGTGTCATTGTTTTGCAACTCATTGCATTTTGTTTATATTTAGTGACTTCTTGAAAATGCCATTGCTGGAAGAAGTACACCTTATCATAATAAGATTAGAGAGACATTGTCCCATCTTGACAAGTTTCTGGTGGATTGTATCCTCACATGGAAAACTGATACTTCCATTTTCCACTTCAACCTCAGGCCCTCATGTCATATCATTTTGTTGTCACCGAGTCAAACTTAGGGGAAGAAAATAATTTTCAGACCTGCTGCATGAAAACACAAGGTACTGAGTGAAGCGACACTGCAGCATCGTTTCATGTACAAAAGAGTCACGGCTAAACTGGATTCACTTGTCATTCTTCTTACAATATCCATAGTACTCTACAATAATGGAAACAACCCAGACCATCACGTTCACATCCCTTAATTGAGCCGCGGCAGAACAAGTGGCAAAGCTGGAACTGCGCTGAGTGTGATTATTATCTGCCTCTAGATTCACCCGTAGACTGACCCAGAAGTGTCATAGTCAGTGTCCTGGATAAAACTGCACTCATCCTGTGACATGGAAGCAGAAAAATCATATATTAAATCTCTGTTCCTTATCACAACCTCTTTTTCTGGCTGTTTAAGACCAGGCAGTTAACATTCAGCACTGGCATTTATTGGAAACATATACTTAAAGTTTCACATTTGCTGTGGTTTTAGTATTGTGTTTTGATAGATGATGTAAAGGACCTGACATGTCTTTTGTTTTTTTGTATTTCTTTATTTCATGGTGGGGAATAGGTCAGTTTGGTGTGGTTTTGTAGACAATATTGCAACATAATCTTAAATTTTGAGTCTGTTTGCTTGTTTCATATGTAAAATGCACTGATTACTGGTCAATTTTAAGGTTTTTTTTTTCAACCTAAATGTATAAAATTAAAGTCTTCAAAGTAGAGCTGGGCAATAGTGGCAAAAATGTTTGAGATAGAAATTTGAATATCAGTCAATGTATGTGATAATCAGACTTGTTTTAACAGATTTTAACGTTAGCTTTATGTATAAAGGCTGATTTTTAGTCTTGAGAGATAGCTGAAGAGTTATTTATGGTTTCAGTTTTAAAGCTAAAATTTCTATAAAAGGTGCAAAGAAATTACCAAGTCCACAAATAACATGAACGATAAAAACAAACAAAAGAACAAAATATGACAGATTAGAGGCATGATGGACACAAAAAGATGAAAATGATGTAAAAGATGCAAAAGAATGAAAACAATGCAAAAGAGAAATGACCTAAATAAAAACAATCATAAAGGAGAGAAAGATAAAAATGATATACCAACAAATGCAACTTAATAAACAAAATAGGAGAGGAGTGGCATGAAACGTAAAAACATTTTGTGATTTAATTTTTTAAAATTTATTTATGATTCAACATCGTAAACAAAGTGAGTTTTTATCATATACAGACGAAAGAAAAATGCTCATCACAATAAACCATCGTCATCAGTCGATGTTCAGCTCAACTGTCAGAAATCTGTGGGGAGGAGGCTTTGACAGTCATCTGAAGTTTGATAAGGAAATTGACAATGTAGTAGAGACAAGTTTTTATCAGTTACGTCTGCTGACTAAACCTAAGCCTTTTCTGAGTCGTCATGACCTCGCGATAGCCATCCATGCTTTAATAAGCTCAAGTCTTGATCACTGCAATCCACTATGTGTTGGTGTCTCCCAGTTTTCTCTCAGTGGCTTTCAACTTGTAACTTTTACCTAACACGACCAGTCAAAGCATGTTACACCTATCCTCTCGTCTGTCCATTGGCTCACAGTCCATTTTAGAATTCATTGTAAACTTTTAATGTTTGTTTTTAAAGCTCTTAGTGGTCTCACCCTGTCATGTTTATCTGAGATTTTAACTGTTCATGAGCACAGTAGGGCTTTGACATCGTACAGTCAACTTACTGTACGGTATGCTGGATGTGCCCAGGTCAAGATGTAAACGCTGGGGTGACTAAGCCTTTTCAGTTGCTGCCCCCAGGCTCTGGAACAAACTCCCCTCTGCCTTATATGTTATCTCTGACCAGGACTTCTGCAAATCAAAACTTGAAATGCATTTATTCAGGATGGCTTTTAATACACACTTAATACGATTTCAATATCATTTTATTCTTTAATAATTTATGTTTCTGTCTTTGTTCACGTAACTGTTTTTTATGCTGTGCATTTTTAGTCCTCTTTGATCTTTTGTAAAGCACTTTGGTTGCCTTTGGGTTGTTGTAAAGGCCTAAATAAGTAAAGTGCATTACATTATATCACTATAATTTAAATTGATTCAAACAATTAAAAATCACAAAAATGTCACAACTGTACACTTCTCTGCTCACCTCTGTCTTCAGTGCCACTAAATCCAAAATGGCATCACACCGGGCCTTTCAATTGCAGCCTTTTGTGATTAAATAATTGCACAGGCTTGCATTGTGATTTAACTGCGCAGCTCCAGTGGGAAAAGACAGAGGGCTTTCTGTTGATGTCTGCTCAAGTAATTTCACAGCAGGCAATTTCATGGACAGAATAAAATTTTAGTGCATGTGGATTTGAGTTCTGTGAACACCCGGTTTCTCTCTATGCTATATGAAAAAGCACAGATTCACATCTCAGGAAATCATGTGAGCCTCTAGGGTTGCAGCCATCAATATTGGATTTATGTGTCAGGAAGGGCGCGTGTGAATAGCTAAAATTAGATTCATTGAACTTTGTGAATATGTAGGGTATGTAAGCCGCTGAGGGATGCACATTTATCACATATGGTTATGAATTACAAATAATCCACGCATTCAAATCCCAATAAAACCATTTTCAAACAGGCTGAATGTCAAGGAAAGCCAACAACAGTGACATTTGATTTTTTTTACTGTGTGCATTAAAAGGAAATGTTAACCGTGCTTAGCTACAGTACTCTGCATTGCCTGTTTTGGTATGAATTAATGATTGAACTTCAGAGTGCCGGGTGATGACTGCACTCCCCATAAAACTTTAATGTTTCCTCTCTTAGTCAATGGGCCGAGCTGCACAGAAAGGAAGTTCTCCTGCCTGCAGTAACCGTACGACATGAACACGTCCCTTCTTTTTCTTTGGACTGATTGTGCAGCTCTGAAACAAGAACAATACATTGTGCGAAAAGATAAAGATGGTTTTATTAAAGTTTCCCCAAGGAATTCAAGGCGAGTGAAATGCACTATGAATAACTTAGCACAGTTCATACATCTTTTATATCTATTATCATTTAGCTCAGTCTTTTTTATCATTAATAATAATATATTACCATGGCAAAAAGCCTAGCCTAATTCAAAGCATGAAATGACTTGGTTTAACATATTACCTATTTTATTTATAATTCATACCTTTTTACCGCTGCTTGGTGGGTAAACTCTTCTACTGTTACTGTGCCTTTTTAAATAACAGGCTCAGTAAGGGGGGGGGGGTAATCTGTGGCCTCCTCAGATCCAGGGACCATTTTTTTCTGCATGGTTGTGCTGTGAGTCACTCTTGATTGACAGATTTTGTAAAAGGATTTGTGTTTGTGGGCCAGGTCAAAGGTCAGATGAGCTGTGCAGTGACACTTTTTTTCTTAAAACAAGACTTTAGTTTGACTTTTTTTTTTGGGTCAGACTCTGTACCCACCATTCCTCTTCACAAGACAATCGATGATCTAAAACACATTAAGGAGACAAGAAATGGTACAAATTAACTCATTAAATCTACTGCTGGACATGCCATCATTCTAAAGTCTGCATGTTGAATTAAAAACATTGTCTTTCTACATTTACATTTATAAGACAATGAAACCACATATCCCTCTGTAAATCCATGGTGGGAATAAGAAATAAACCACACTAACAACTGGTAGTTTTCAGATGTTTATTGAAGATCAGACTCTGCACAAAACACATCCGTGACATGAACTAAATTCACAAATAAAACAGAGACATTTATGACTTATTCAGAGAATTAATGGCAAATTAACTCGATCTAAAGCCACCATGACATACACCATGACCTCTACTCAAACACATTAATAACAATCTATGATACACTAATAAATTATTAAACCACCTGTGCCGAAATTCATAGACTGTGATGCTTTTTAACCATAAATGCTATAGAAAAACAATCAAATGCACAAATGAATGTTATTTAACTACAAATGACCATGCATTTGTGAAATCAACATCAGTTTTACAACATTATCAGTTATGCGCATTGATCCTCCTAGCCAGGTTTGAATTCATACATTTTCTTACTTCCAGCTTGATTTCGCTGCATTTCTTCTCCTGAACATCTTAGTTTCAGCTCACTGTTGACATTTCAATTGTATTAATCTGTCTGTGAGTGAAGGAGCTAAAAATGCAAAATATTCCTAAAGGCTGCAGTACAGTGAGGATCAAAATGAGGAAATGGGTCCAACTGATGCAGGTATACAGATTCTGCTGCAGCTTTAACTTCCCACCTGTCTTTCACCTGATTAAAGTTCAAAACAGTGTATCAACAGCCTGAGACAGAAGATGAACTTGTTCGTCTCCTCTGTCATCGCTCTGCTGATCGGTTGTTTTTGTCAACATTTGGGTGAGCCAATGTGCCAGTGAGTTGTGGGACAGACTTTCTAATCTCATTTTGCAAAAGTGTTTCGTATGCGAAAGGAAGCTCTAAAGGAAGTTTGGAGAATTCCAACAGCCTTTGTCATAGAGGAGACCCAGATATTGCCTTGTCATGAGGAATTGCCCTTTATTAATCGCCTAAGGGAATTAAATTACCCTTAGGCGATTAATAATGTTATTTGCATTGAACTGTGTTGCAAAAGTTTACCTTCATTTATCCCTAACCTGGCCTCCTTTTTTCATAAATGTGACTTTTTTTCTTGTCAATTACTATGTTATTCTCAGAATATCCATGTGTATCATGACTCAAATCTCACTTTTTTTTCCCAGAAATACCATGTTGCTTCTCCCACTGAGGATTTTGTAATCTTCCTAATCCCAAAGTGACCTGATTACATTGCTGTACTCTAATATATTTGTTGGTTTTAAAAAGGATTGTTTACCTCAAATTCAAGAAGCTAGAAAGCTGTTGATTAACTTAATAGTCAAATAATAATTAATAAATCACTTCAGTTCTAGTAGTGTTACATTGTGTTGCTATACATGACTATATATAGGTGATACACAATATTTTTATTTATATAGCACATTTCATACACAGACATCACTCAATGTGCTTTATGTCGAAACAAAAATTTGAAAACCAGTTGAATTTGATGCATCAAAAACATACAATTTAAAATAAAATGAACCCTGCAAAAAAACCCAATAATATGAAGCTTAAAAAGAAAACAGCACAGAAAAATAGACAGAACGAAAACAAAAGCTAGAAAATGAGTACATTAAAATTATCAGAACAAAGAGTGCAGTGGAGTGGAATCCTTTTTCAGTCATATTCGACACATTTGGAAGTGTTTTTAAACGTTATGAGGTGAAGCTGTGTTTTTCCGTTATTCATTTTTCTCATATTGAGAAGGCCTGTTCAGCTTGTTCCAGTGACTAAATCACCTCCTCTGCTCGGCTTTCAGCAGCGTCACAGTGGCCAAGTGTTAACAATATGGCTTTGTGTCTCACACCTGTAGGCTGTGGGACTTGGGGAGTGGGAGTGAGTGGGAGAAAGGGCCACTTCTCTCTCAGACTTAATGAACTCAGAATGATCACAGTACAGGCTTTGTGCAGAATGTAAAGATTTTAATTTAAGTTATGCAACGCGTTTCAAATTTTATCACAACTCCAAAAGCTGTGCGGATTGGGAATCACTCTGGCCACAGTAATTGCAAATAAAACTCATTATTAGTTGAGCTGCAAAATTAATTGAATCATAAGCACGATAGGTGAGCTTTTTTTATCATTTCTGTTAATTTTTTGTTTGTTTTGGTGAGAATCGTGGACAATTTGGTTATTTTTTTGGTTCAAGTATAACAATATGAAAGCGTCACTGGTCACACGGAGCACTACTGCACACAAAGTCAATCTATCTGTGTTACACTGGTTTCATGTGAGCAACACAAGCGTTCACACTCATCCAAGTGCATAGTAGGTCACTCAGACATAGTTCATGCAGATGCAAACACCCACTCATTCCACTCATCTTTTGTTGGGCATCGTAGCATTTCAAGGGAATTTTTTAGCCGGGCTCAAACAGTGACTAAAGGAAAATCTCTCTTTTATAAAATGATGACTAGTCTCTGTAGGCAATTCAGTTTTTTTTTTCAAGTGTTTTATTCTGCTTCATCATGCAGGTTTTATCTGGTCATGAAGAAAAACTGACCCGATGTGGCCTCATCTCAGTCTGAAGCTCTGACACACTTCAACTAAAACCTCAGGCGCGGGAACTAGGATTAAACATCTCTTCGTGAACGTGACCTTTAAAAGGATGTGGAGGAGTTGGTATGAAGATAGAAAAGCAGAGTAAGTCCCCAACCAACCAAGAAAGGAACTAGGATTACATGGCTGCCATGGACTGACGGGTCAACTGATACCAGATCACGCTGGCTTTGCTTGGAAGTGTAAGTCCTTGTATTAATCCTTCTGACCACATTCCAGGTCAATTGTGCTTCAAATCAATGGGAGAAATCAATTGAAATTCAATCCATTAATGGAAAGTAATTCAATATTTACAGTTTTTTTTTTTTGCAGGCGTGACTAATTGCATTTCAGAACATTTCTCCATACTGATACTTTTGACCTTAAAGATGCAAGAGACAGGGTTAAAAATGGAGTGAAGTGACATATATATGCAAGGATTTTTATCATGTTGTCTCTTTTATAGCATTTTAGTTTCTTATTTGTTTTAAGTCATTGTATTTTGAATCTTTATTTGATGCAGTTTTTTTATGTGAATTTCATATTGTTGTGTCTTTTGTGCAATCCTGGTAGTGTATTACACTGTTCCCAGCTTTTTGCATCTTTGACTTTTTTGTATCTTAAGCCACTTATATTTTTTCATCTTTTTGCATAATTTACATCCTTCTCATAATCTCTGTTCATCTTTTCCAATATTTTATAGCCACTATTAACCATCTGTTTAACTCAGGACCAAAAATTCCCTCTTTTTATACTTGAAACATAGTAATTGAACATTTATGGTGATAATTGTCAACATAAACTGATATAAACTTCTTATCTTTATAGAATTGTTAGTCATATCACACAGCACTACAGCCTCCGCCTCTGTGAACTGAGGATGTCTTCCATTGTGGCTGTTATCTCTCAACTCAGAATCTCGACATTTATCTCCTGCAGCTTCCACTCCTCTCCTTCTTTCTTCTCCTCTCCTCTCATCTCGTCTCTCATCTTTCCTCTCCTCTCTGCTGCCACACTTTCCTGACATGTGTTTGTGCTCTAGTTCCATCCTTTTCTTTGACACTTGGCAACTGAAGTGCTGCCTGTTTCTGCTATTCTGTTTTTCTTCTGCCTTTGTTCTTTCTCTTCTTGGAAACCAAAAAAAATGTTTTATCTTTCTTGCGTATAACACATGTCATGTGTTCGGTGCCAGTTGAAAACGTGGATTTGTTTTTGAGGCTGTTTTGATCTGAGAATAAGCTCAGGGTAATTTGGATACAACCATGTTTTTGATATAGTTTATAATATTGAGATTCCACTTTAAAAATTAACTCTGAACAGTAAAATGATACTGTTATGATGAGAAACACATACACTAGTTATGCTTAATGATGATGATTTATAGTGATATTCTTATTCTGTCTTTTGGCTTTTGTGTATAGAAACTAAAGCATATGTTTTAGCAAGCCAATCTATATGCACACTGATTATTATCACATTTCTGGAGTTATCAGATTATTGAAGGGGTAATGTTAATAGCATAATCTGATGTGCTGTATCAGATATTTGATTATGAGAAATTGGATAACACACCTGGATTTCTCCCCACTACTACGTTGTCTTCATACATGTATGCCATAGACTGTATTAGTGGACAAAGTGACCTTGACGTCACCCATTAGTTTTAGTGCTACTACAACTACTGTCTTTTCCTTTCGGCTGTTCCCTTCAGGCATCACCACAGCGAATCATCTGCCTCCATCTTACCCTATCCTCTGCATCTATTACAGCTACTGTACAAATCCATATTATGATGTGGATAAGAAGTTCTCAGTTAAGTAAAGAGAACTGAAAGTCAACTATCAATCAATCAATCAATCTTTATTTGTATAGCGCCAATCATAATCGCCGATTATCTCTAGGCGCTTCACAAT
>JAQQAE010013824.1:0-12606 GCA_029823295.1 Pseudamia nigra | reverse complement strand
TACAGACCCTATCTTCTGTAAAGGAGGCAGACGATAGACTAAACATGTGACACACTTTGCAGGAAAGAGGGGGAGAGGCAGGAGGAGAGACAGAAACAGAGGGAGAAGCAGAGGCACCAGAAGAAGCCATGATGAATGCTATGCTACCCTAACGCTAAGGTAAGCCTAGTTAGGTTAACAATAAGGTTGTTGAAAATAACTGAGATGAGATTAACACTAGTGATGTGGTTCTGATGCTTTAGCTAGAGCAAGTGACAATGTCACCACTCCAGCTGGGGGAAAACGTTGATTAATCTGAGGCACAGAAAAATAGAAGCTATGAAGCTACAGCAAATACAACAATACAGAACGTCAACTCTCACCACGGGATAGGCATGCACAGTAGCAGCGAATCAGCAGCAGAGCAGCAATGAATCAGCAGCTGACTTGCATCATGAAAAAGAAAAAAACGTGTATTAGTCGCTCTGCAGAACAGGTCGCATCTGTTCATGGAACGTGCGTAGCCGCGGCCATGTGCTTGACAGAGAGCTCGCGGCTTGTCTCCTCAAGCGGCTGTCAGTGTGACGAACACCCTATAGTCGAATTTATTCAAAATACAAGTCGCTCCAATGTATTTATTGCTCCCCTCAACAGACTATGCAAAAAACTGCGACTTCTAATCTGGAAAATACGGTAGTTTAAATTTTACAAAATTGGATTTGATGCCCAGCTGGGATAGGCTCCAGCCCCCCCCCTCACGAGGATTAAGGGGTAGAAGATGGATGGATTTGATGCCCTCTGGAACACTTGGGTCACAAGACAAGGCAAGTTGAGAGCTAAAGGCTTAGATTTTCACACTTCCCATACTGCCTTGAGAACTGTAACAGTATGTTCAGCATTATTAACCTTTTATCTGTCAGTGATAATAATGTCCTGGCTGATTAGTGTACAGCACTTAGAAAAATAATTGTAGAAAAACACACACAGCAGTAGGTCGGGTACCTTGTCCACGTCCGGATGTGGCAGCACATGGGTCACATACACCAGTTACACTGCTCTCTGACTTAAGGCCAGTCTGATTCTTGTTACATCTTGTTATATTCTCAGCTACATATCTCACTGAGCAGTGACTTGGCCAGGTCTCCCACACGCAGTCTAAGTAAATCTAAGTCAGTCGCTTGGACTCAGTGGCCTCGGACGCACTCTGAAGCTGTCGGGCAGCAGTTAGTGAGATCCACCAGCTCCAAAGTTGTCTAATTTAAGTGTTGTCTCTTTTGAACTGGGCTGCTGGTCAGCACTGGAAGTTTGGCAATGAGCTGTGTTAACTCTATAACTTCCAAAACTTTAAATCCTGTGAAGTGACGTGACATAAATATTTCATCCCACTCTCTGTCCTTTCACAAATATGACAGGTTCCACACTGTTCAATAGGCCTATGAGTGAAGATGAAATCACCCATAGACAGTGGTGTGTAGAGTAAATGGTAGTGATCAGAGTGGGGAGTCCAAGCACTTTTTCACACAGGGCCATGTAGGGTTGGAGTTTTTTTCCCCCTTAAAATAAAAACCTTCATTTAAAAATGCATTTTGTGTTTACTTGTGTTTTCTTTAATGTATTATTTAAATGTGTTTGATGATCTGAAACATTTGCATGTGACAAATATACAAAAAAGTAAGAAATGAGGAAGGGGGCAAACACTTTTTCACAGCACTGTATATCAGTCCACCATGAACAGTTGGCTACTACCTAGTTTGCCAACATCAACAACGGGAACATTAACTGAGTGTTTCATGTCATGATCAAGATTTGTACAGCAGTTGTAGTAGCCCTAATAGGGCTGTTGAATCTGTACTCACCCTTCCTCTGCACAAGACAACTGATGGTCTAAAACTCATTAAGAAGCCTAGAAAGAGCACAAATTAACTCGACAAGGGACAACTGCGATTTAAAAGCTGTTCCAGGTGACTACCTCATGAATCTGATGAGAAAATTCCACGAGTGTGCAAAGCTGTCATCAAAGCTAAATGTAGCCCCTAAAAGATGGTAAAATCAAAGCTGGCTACATTAAGTCCTGAAGTAGTATTGACTGTAATAGTAGCAGCAATAATTATTTTCTTCAGCATTTTCCTCATTTCAGGTCATTTTACAGTAAGTATGTAAGAATTCTTCACGGAGATGTTTTTAAAACTGAAAAAGCTTATGCAATACAAACAGCAAATTAAAAAGAATTCTGCTGGAGACATTGCATTTGAAACTGTCAAACTGATATTAATAAGATGAGTTGGGTTATTCCTCTCTCACTCTGAACATGATCTGCAGTTCAACCTATGAATCAGCCTCTCATTTGGCCCTCTCTACTGTAACAGTGTGTACCTACAGTATCTCATTTCCCTGTACACCAGTATCCTCCCCCCTCTCATTAAGGGGCCTGACTATCCTCTAAATCCACCAGGGTTTGATCATTAGGACGTACGTGGAGGAATCAATCCGGTGAGTGAATTCACATCACATACACCTCAGCTCTCATCAAATGACCTTGACTGCTGCCGCTGCTGGCATCACTTGGTTTTAGATGAGAGGCTAAGTATGATGGTAAGACGTGTGATGTGCAGATGAAGTATAATGTTGCACTCTAGCAGGTCGGAGGAGGTAAATTCAATCACGCTAATGAATGTGCCATGCTGACTAATTTAAAGTTCAGCTCCCACATAAGTTAATGAGAGCTGCTGCACACTTAAGGCAGCTTTTTTCTACAGGCCAGGGTCACTGATTTGAGGTTACACATCTGCACTGTGCATGGGTAAAGTGCCACAGCTGCCTATTTCACTGCGTTCAGGTCCTGATGGTGATTACCTTGTAAATGTGACACTGCTTAGTTTTCGGTGTCAGATCCTACACTGCTGGGCCTCTGCCGAGAACCATGCAAGATTTGCACATGTGCTGTCACCTCACTGAATACATACATAAACAGTGTCACAGTGCAACACAGTGTACGTATCTCTGCTTTCCAGCTCAGCAGCTTTGTTAACATCTTTGCCTACTGTACTACAATAGCTTGCCGTTCCATATGCAGCCGATCCCAGCAATAAAGCGAGTGTCACCTGCATGTGACAGAGATATTTTTGTAGGTGAAGATACAATATCCATAGCCAGCACTTCTGAGAATGCAGGTGGTTCAAAGGTAGGGATGAATGTGCTTCAGAATGGGGTAAATGTCACGGTTACACAATTGAAGAGTAATAACAGTGACGAGGGCCAACTCTTTTTTTTTTCCTTGCTCTGCTGCTCAGTGCAGAAGACTGGGCAGAGTTTCAAAGCCTCCTCTTTTCTCACTCTGACTCAGTCAGAAGGAGAGAGAAGGAAAGAAAAAAAGTGTCCTTCTCCCACATTAACACGGGAAATTCATCATTCTGTTTTCTGCATCTGAACTCGAAGATTCCAAGAGCGAAAGTCCATTGTTTTGTTTGTACCATCCACTGTCACTCGCTGCATATCACAGTCATCTTCAGCCCCAAAGCGGTCACACTATGCCTCACTCACACATAAAAGTGCACACATGCATGTCAACTGTTTGACATTCCCCTGAGCCTCTGATGCCTTCTGTGCATAAGCGGCGGTGTGACTGCTCTGCACCTTATTTAAAGCAGTTGTTTATCTGTACATATTCTCTACAAATCCCTCCTAATTTTTTATCCACACATTTTATTTATTGAGGATACATTTTACGGTGCTGGATCCAGGAACATGCATGCTGCAGCAAGATTCCAGGCCTGTTTCGAGCAGGCTCATTAGCTGCACAAGGCAGCACCGGTTAATTAAAATAATTCCCTGTTATCGTGGCTGCTTTGGTCAGCCAAACGATACCGTGGGACTGCTATGCAGCACAGACTGCTCTCGCTTGGTGAACGGTGCTCCTCGACCACAGCTAGCAGCTAATTAGCGCTAGAGGAGGAATATTTTACTGCGAATTAACATGCCGTGCTTCGGCCTGTGCTCTAATTGACGAGCCTCATCTAAGGGCCAGTGGAAGACTGCGGCTGTGCAGGGGCTCAGCTCGAGTGCAAGGGAAACACGCACAGAATGTTTAACCATTTCATAATTAGTGCGAATCAAAAAGCTGCTTGTTTAGTGGCGGACTTGACTTGATTTTTATGGGTATTGCATACTCACTCAAAGGAGCACCTCCTTGTGTTCTCCCATGACCCCGTTGCACTTGTTTTGGCTTGAAAGCAGGTGTTACACAGGTCAGAGGGCAGTTGTGGTCAATATCCTATAATCCATGTTCAGATCAAAACTCAAAGTTCAGTTCTAATGAAAGCATGTGGACAAGGAATAATCCAGAGTAATAGGAAGGAATCCTACAAACACTCCTCTCATTAAGTCACTCAGCTGCATAACAATAAACCCTAGGCTTCAAAATACATATTTAAAACCCCAGGGTGAGCTTTAGTGCACGGCTTTGCCAACAGGCAACATTTTGGAAGAAAATATAACTGAAGTGGTTTTGATTAGAGTTTCCTGCAGGGTAGTTAGACATTTGTAGGATGTAGCTACACATGTTTAAACCACAATGGATCTCATGTTTTAGAACTCATCTTATCACTGAATGCTGGAAACCAGGGAATGTAACATAAAAGGCATTAAAATAAACAAAATATTGCAAAAGGTACAAAGCCACAATAAGATACTTTTCCCACAGCTTTGAGTACAAAAAATTAACTGTGTGCACCAACATACAGTTTAGTTCAAAATTAGCCCCGCCATGAAAATGTGACTCTTGTCTAAATGCTTCCCATGCATCTCACTCCAGCTCTGGATACTTGGAAACACTTTGATAACTTTGTAGACCCTTCCTCAGCTTTGTGAGCGTCAGCAGTCTTTCTTCTAAACTCATTTCTTGTCACAAGGGAGGAGGCGGACAACACTGCTGAGTCAAGTGAAAGTGAGTTTATTTACAACGTGCAAATAGTGAAAAGTGTCAAGCAAAGGGAAACAACAAGGACGTCCACTGGAGAACGAAAAGAGACGAAGTGGACGAGAGGAACCGGACAAACACGGCAACGGAGAACCCAGGCAGTAGGAACTGATGACTCTTCAGGGGAGGAGAGCTGAGGAAGCAGGCGGCTGGACGGGACAGAGGACTGTGGACGAAGGAGAAACCAGGTAAGTAGGCGTACATAGATTTGACAAGAATATATCTAACATGGGCTTTACACCACTAAGTGAAAGCAGTTGGACTGGCGAATGCTGGCTGACAGAACCCGGAATAAATACTGTGGTGGATGATTGAGATGAGTAACAGCTGTGATCCTCAGTCCGTCATCAGCACACCTGCAAAGATGACAAGGGGAGAATCACGAACACACAAACACACCACCAGAGGGTGCCGAAGCAACGGATTGTGACAGTACACCCCCCCGCCCCCCTTAACAGTCCACTCCAGGGGACCGTCCTGGCTTGTCTGGATGAGCGTGATAAAAGTCTGCAAGCAGCCCTGGATCAAGGATGTTAGCACGGGATACCCAGGACCTCTCCTCCGGACCATACCCCTCCCAGTCCACCAGGTACTGGAAACCCCGACCCCTCCGACGCACATCTAAGATGCAGTTGACGGTGAAGGCAGGGTGGTTGTCGATCATCCGAGGTGGTGGGGGTGCCGCGGAGGGTGGTTTGAGGGGGCTGGTAATGACGGTCTTGACTTGAGAGATGTGGAATACTGGATGGATCTTCATGGATGTGGGTAGTGACAGTGGTAGGGTTGATGATGGTGTGGATGGAGAAAGGCCTGATGAACCTAGGAGCCAACTTGCGTGACTCCACCTGAAGAGGAACGTTCCGGGTGGACAACCACACCTGCTGGCCCGGTTGGTAATCAGGGGCTGGGGTTCACAGACGATCAGTGATGCGCTGGTTCCTGTCCGAGGTCCGAAGGAGGGCTGCCCAGGCATCCCTCCAGGTCCGTTGACACCTTCTGAGGTGCACTTGAACGGACGGCACCGCCAACTCCTCCTTTTCAGGGAACAAGGGCAGTTGGTACCCAAGAGACGCCTCGAATGGTGACATTCCCGTGGCAGCCGACACTTGCGAGTTGTGGGCATATTCCACCCAGGGAAGATATGTAGCCCATGACGTCTGGTTTTGTGCGGCCACGCATCTCAGGGCCGCCTCCAGTTCTTGATTTAGCCGCTCTGCCTGGCCGTTGGTCTGGGGATGAAAACCAGAGGATAGCCTGACCGTAGCCCCCAGGGAGTGACAAAACACCTTCCAGACCTGAGAGGTGAACTGGGGACCACAGTCAGACACAATGTCTGAAGGGATACCATGGATGCGGAAAACATGAAGGGAAAGAAGATTAGCTGTTTCAGTAGCGGTGGGGAGGTTCGAGAGGGATGAAATGGGCTGCCTTGGAGAATCTGTCCACAACTGTTAGGATTACTGTTTTACCTTCCGACGGGGGGGAAGTCCGGAGATGAAATCGAGAGCGATGTGAGACCAAGGCCGACCTTGACTAGAAGCAGTTGTAATAGACCTGAGGGAGGTTGATTTTTGGTCTTACCGCGGGTGCAGATAGAGCAGGCTCAAATGAAGTCCTGGATGTCGTTGGTCATGTTGGACCACCAGAAATGCCTGTGCAAGATTTGCTGAGTTTGGTTCATGC
The DNA here is from genome assembly GCA_029823295.1 of Pseudamia nigra. NCBI lineage: Eukaryota > Metazoa > Chordata > Actinopteri > Kurtiformes > Apogonidae > Pseudamia > Pseudamia nigra. Next base: position 5,969 of record JAQQAE010013824.1, on the reverse strand, counting down.
CTGGATGGCAGGCGAACCTGGAGGAGTGGGCCCACCAGAGTACTTGGGATCACGTAAATGCCAGCACATAGAGGCACCCCTCGGGACCTGTTCCCGGGTCCGGATTGTCCCGCTGCGCCTGCCTCACCACCGTCTCCACCTCCCAGGTGACCGCGGCTATGATGCAGGAGGGTGGCAATATGGGTTTGGAGGGACCCAGTTCCGGAGTAAACTGGCGAGAAAGGGCGTCCCACTTCAAGTTCCTGGAACCCGGCCTGTAGGAAACAATGAAATTAAAACGATTAAAAAATAGGGACCAATGTGCCTGACGAGGGTTCAGTCGCTTAGCCTGCTGCAGGTATCCAAGGTTCTTATGATCCTTATGGTCCATATGGTGAAATGATGGGATGCCCCCTCCAGCCAATGCCGCCACTCCTCCAAGGCCGGTTTAGTGGCCAGTAGCTCACAGTCACCTATGTTGTAGTTCCTTTTCATGGGGGAGAGACGACTGGAGAAAAAGGCGCAGGGATGCACTTTCTGGTCCTCAGCCCGCTGGGAAAGGACGGCTCCCACTCCGGAGTCCGAGGCATCGACCTCAACAATGCAGGGCTTGGATGGGTCAGGTTGGGCTAATATGGGAGTAGAGGTGAACAGACGTTTTAGTGCAAGGAAAGCATGCTGAGCGGATGGGGACCAAACAAAGGGGACCTTTGGGGATGTGAGCTGAGTGAGAGGGAGAACAGTGGAGCTGGAATTTGATGAATTTCTGGTAGAAATTGGCAAACCAGAGAAACTGCTGCAATTGACGGCGGTTGGTTGGAGTGGGCCAATCAGCTACTGCCTTCACCTTTCCCGGGTCAGCCTGGATTCACCCGGCACCCAAGGCATGCCCAAGAAAGGTGATGGAGCTCTGATGGAATTCACATTTTTCAGCCTTAATGAATAATTGATTCTCCAGCAGTTGCAGAAGAACCAAACAGATTTGCTGGACAAGATGGTCAAGGGTCTTTGAGAAAATGAAAATGTCATCAAGGTAAACAAAAATGAAGTGGTTTAAATAATCACAAAGCCCATCATTCATTAACAACTAGAAGACTGCAGGGGCATTGGTGAGGCCAAACGGCATCACTAGATACTCAAAATGCCCGAAAGGCGTGTTAAACGCGGTCTTCCATTCGTCCCCCTCTCTAATGCGGATTTGGTGGTAGGCGTTTCTTAAATCAGTTTTGAAAAAACAGCGGCGCCCTGTAATGGTTCCCAGGCAGAGGTGAGAAGTGGGTTGGGTATTTATTTTTGACAATGATGTTATTGAGTCCGTGATAGTCGATGCAGGGCCAAGGAGAACTGTCTTTTTAGCGACGAAAAAGAATCCTGCAGCCAAAGGGGAGCTGGAAGGGCATATATGACTGTTTGCTATGGAATCATTAATATATTCTTCCATAACCTCCCTCTCTGACCGGGATAGATTGTATAGGCGGCCAGAGGGGAGGGGAGCGTCTGGAATTAAATCGATCTTGCAGTCATACAGCCGATGGGGAGGCAACCCGGTGGCGTGTTTTTTACTAAACACCTCCGATAGATCGTAGTAACATTCTGGAATGGAAGACAAATCTATCGGAGGAGGTTCTTTTTCTGACGGGGATCTGGGAACTACCGCGGACCGGAGGCAGTGTGCGAGTCAAAATGGACTCCAAGAGAGAATTTTATTGTGTTGCCAGTCGATGTGAGGGTTGTGAGTTTGGCACCAGGGAAAACCCAGTAACAAAGGGATGTGAGGGGATGAGATAACTTTCAACGTGATGCATTCAGAGTGATGGCCAGAAATTACTATGGTCACGGAATTAGTGGGGTGTGTAATACGTGTTAGCATGCTGCCGTCGATGGCCTCAGCAGACAGGGGAACCACTAGAGGGGTGAATGATAATTTGAGCTGTCTTGCTAGAGTTTCATCAATAAAGATGTCATCGGAGCCAGAATCGATAAATGCTGGGATAGAAATGGATGCATGGGAGGAAAATATAGTGAAGGGAAGAAAAGACTTGGGGCAAGATGCATTGTGCAATCCCTGGCTCACCGAGACCCACAGGACTACCGGTGAGCCTGACCTTTTTGGCCGCACCGAGCAGTCAGCGATCCGATGGCCGGTGACCCCACAATACAAACACTTAGCCAACCTGATCCGTCGCTGCCGCTCCTCAGTCGTGAGGCGCATCCTACCCAACTGCATGGACTCCTCCGGACCCGTAGAAGGCGAAGAGGCCTGGCGGTGCTGGGGCGGATCCAGGGCTGCGGGGAAACCTCAGTCCATAGCGCTTTGCTCCCGCTGACACTCTCCACCGGTTGTCCAGATGAATAGCCAGGTCAATCAGGTCGTCCAATTCGTTAGGAGGCTCCTTACATCCCAGTTCATCTTTCAGTGCCTTACTCAGACCCTTATAATAAACTCCTTTCAGAGCCTCATCATTCCACCCGTAGTCCGCCGCTATCGTCCGAAACTCGACTTAGCATTCGGCCGCAATGCGGCTTCCCTGAACCAGGTTCAGAAGACAAGCTGATGCGGAACCGGAATGGTCAGGGTGGTCAAAAATTCGCTGAAACGTCTGTTCAAACGAATCATAGGTCTGAGTGAGTAGCGTTCCCCGTGCCCCTTCTGCCTCTGCCCAGTCCAACACCTTACACCGAAGCAGCCCCATGGTGTAGAGAATCCAGGATTCCTCATTGTGGAATGACAGAGGACGCTGTCCGAACACATGCCAACACTGGAGCAGGAATCCACGGCAACAACGGAGATCACCGGAATAGGACTCTGGATCGGTGATGGGTGCGTCTCGTTGCCCATCAATGCTTCTCGATGGGGCAGTGTTAGATACGAGCTGTGGGGTCGGCGAAGGAACTGAAACAGAAAGCTGGTTAGCCATGGCAGTCACCTGCGTGACAATCATGGAAACCTGGGGCAGGATCTCATCACGGAACTGGGAGGTGCTCGTGACGACCCAGTAGAGCTCCCTGAGTCCGGAGTGCATTCAGGATGGACGTCGTGAAGGCGTCTGACTCAGCAGGGTCCATTATTGGCCAGTCTGATCTGTCACAAGGGAGGAGGCGGACAACACTGCTGAGTCAACTGTAAGAGAGTTTATTTACAACGTGCAAATAGTGAAAGTGTCAAGCGAAGGGAAACAACAAGGACGTCGGGCGGAGAATGAAAAGAAACGAAGTGGACAAGAGGAACCTGACAAACACGGCAACAGAGAACCCAGGCAGTAGGAACCGATGAGTCTTCACGGGGGGAGAGCTGAGGAAGCAGGCCGCTGGACGGGACCAAGGACTGTGGACGAAGGAGAAACCAGGTAAGTAGGCGTACATAGATTTAACAAGAATATATCTAACGTGGGCTTTACACCACTAAGTGAAAGCAGTTGGACTGGCGAATGCTGGCTGACAGAACCCGGAATAAATACTGTGGTGGATGATTGAGATGAGTAACAGCTGTGATCCTCAGTCCGTCATCAGCACACCTGCAAAAGATGACAAGGGGAGAATCACGAACACACAAACACACCACCAGAGGGTGCCGAAGCAACAGATTTTGACATTTCTTTTGCTTTTGACACAATGCTTTCATGAGTGATGCCTCAAATCTGTTCCAAAGTGAATATTGAACAAATGTTCAGTTTTAACTTCAGTTCGCACACTTGGACCATTAGAAAGACTGGTGGTTTGTGCTATGCCAGAATGATGATACTGACCCTGTCCATTTCTGTTACTGTTTGTGAATGAAGCTAGCATTTTTTTAAATGTTCTGTTAAAAAATATCTTAAACAGTAATTGAGAAAAAATGAAAACAAGAATCATATGGGGGGTAATCATTTTGACCTCAGCTGTAATTGTTACTGTCCTGATGACAGCATCCCTAATCAATGATGCAGTTCCCTTTAACCAAGACAATTGAATAATATATGACTGTTGTCCCATAAGTTCATTCATTCATTTTTGTAAAATAAAATTTGTTTTAAAGTTAATTGCCAAAGGGTTTTTTTTTGTTTTCATTTGCAAAACTAGTTTAATATGATGATTATCACTGTCATGTTGGTTTACTGTTTTCATAAGGCTGCAGTATGACAGAGTATGATATATTACACTACAATATATTTTATTCTCCCAAAGAGAAATTTGCCTTGGACTCATATGCTGCATACAGTGCAGTAACAGTAGAATAAAAACACTCACAAGACAGAAAACACAATATAAGTAGCACATAAGAGACTGCCACACCACAATAATCCCCCACCCTTGCCATTTTGCACACATTCCATAAACACAAACTCCATGGAACCATTGCATAATGCCTACAGTCTCAGGCAGCATCGAGAGTTTGATGGAAGTAGGGGCAAATTGTTTTTTAGAGCAGTTCAGTTTACAGTGTAGGATTTGTTATCATTGAATAGTGAGTAAAAGTTAAGATTCTGTTTGTAGGATATGTGATGGGTCTGTCAATGTCCTCTGAGCTTGCCTAAGGTCAGGCTGGTCACATAATGACTGTAGGAACTGTTACTCCTTCCTTCCCATCACCTTCATAGCAGTGTGAGGAGTACCCCACATGGCCCTCCGTCTGAAAATCCCAGTGTAGACCTTAGATCCAAAAGTTAAAGGTCTAGTAAAGGATTTTTAGAAACTAGCCAGCAGCTTTTAATTTGTGGTGGAACAATATAGATGATTAACTGGCGACCCACCAGTTAACATGGCTTACAACTTCACAGTTATCAAACTAGTATGTCTGTTCTTCTGTTACTTGTACCAGATGTTGAAAGAATCTGAAATGTAGGCTGTCTTTCCTCAGTCATTCCATGGTGACATAAACTACAGTCGATAACCCCTGCTGTTATTGGTTTCAACTCCGTGTGTGAGTACTCATGAGCTCAGGCACCTATGAGGTTGTAAGCCGTGTTTACTGGCATGTCACCTGTCCAAACATGTACAATGGGCTATAACAAACCATGAACTGAGAGCTAAGATTCCCAACGTCACTGAACTAGACCTTAAATGCTTTGCTGCTTTTCTGTAATCTGAGATCTAATCTGTGATCTGACTCTTAACACAAACTGTCTTTGGACCAAGTTGTGTTTTGCTTTGGACCAAGAGGAGAGAGCTGCAGAGGGAAACAGTGTATTTTCAAAATGTGGTGGTTCCTTTCCTCTAATTTCAACTCCGGCACCTTTAAGTGTCATCACCCAAACACATTAAGAATAGAAACAGGCTACTAGTGGTGTAACAGTCAAGACTTTGTCTGTGGTTTGAAACCAGTGTCAAATGCATTTGTAACTGGAATGGAATGGAATCAGGAATTTAGACCAGAGCTGAAAAGACATCATTATTTTCTTGGTTCCTTTATTTATTTATTTGTCAACATCTTCACTTAAAATATCTTTAAAACATGTCTCTTTGGTGGAAAACTTTTTTCCACTTGATTCTTCTCTCCACAGGCTACATCATTCTGCTACTCACTGGTAAATCTGTAGAATGTGACTCGACTTAGGTTTGTCTTGGTCTAAACATGCTCTCATCAGCTTAAAGGCTCTGCACTGTCTAAATCCACCTTTACTGGGGTCTGAGGTCTGCGGTGTAATATAAAGACTGTGAAAATATCACATGTTTATAGTTTCATTATTTATGCATGTACCTGTATGGAGGAGTTATCAGAAAACATCAGGAAAGATCTCCATGTTACATTCAATGTTGCTTCTGAACCATGCAATGTACATCTAATTTTTTCAAGCTTCAAACTGAGTAGTGTGTCTAATCCAGTGAGTAAATGAGGGTAGTGCAGCATCTTCCCATTGTTAAAGAATCAGACAGTGAGCCAAGAGGGTGATAACAGCGACAACTTTTCTATCTTTTGAATAGCACTTTTATTGTGGGCAGTATAAGGTACACCTGTGCACTAATCATGATGTCAGATCAGCATCTTGATGTGGCACCTGTGAGGTGGGATG
>JAQQAE010013823.1:0-12606 GCA_029823295.1 Pseudamia nigra | reverse complement strand
ACGCCGTCTATTTTGTCCAAATATGACACTGCGCCTTATAATCCGGTGCGCCCTATAGTGCGGAAAATACGGTAGTTCACCTGGGTCAGAGTTAATTTTTTTCAGGATGGGTTTAATCATAGCGGTTTTAAATGCCTGTGGCACGTAGCCTAATGACAGAAACTGGTTTATCATATTCAGTATAGTACTGTCAAATAAGGGAAAGACATCTTTAAATTTAGTTGGGATGGGGTCTAACAGACAAGTGGAGGGTTTTGGTGAGTTGACTATTTTAGTTAGTTCTAACAGATTAGGACATGAGAAGGAATCTAAGGGTGTACTCACACTGGCAGTTCATTCCGCGCCTGGACGATGACAAAAAATCATTGCGTCCTTCACTACACTCATGTCAAAACAATGGTCGCGGCTTCGATGCCGAGGTCTAGTGTTTGCTGGAAATTTACGCAGACACCTGTGTACAGACCCACCTCAACAGAACACAGAAGAATGGAGAGGTGTACAAGAAAAAGTTTGAGTTCCCCCGGAGCCGTGTTTATCCTATAACTACTGATCAGTACCGGGACAAGATGAAGAAGCTGCGTGAGCCGACACGGCCATCGCCGAGAGCCGACACGGCCATCGCCGAGAGCCAGCAACTCCGTGTTAAGAGGCAGCAGATCCGATCTCTGGAGGTGTGCAGTGTCCATGGACACACTATAAGCCAAGGCCCACAGGCAGCCTTGTCCCGGCTCCTGGTCAGCGGCGCGTCCGCTGTCGTCCCACGGGCAGCAGCGTGGTGGAGTTGTTCACAGTTATGGACGTGTGCAATGTCCATGTATACACTAGGAAGTCATAAGCCAAGGTAAGAATACATTCTTAATCATTTTTATAACTAATTTCATTAATTCCGTGTCAGATAATTAACATAACTTCCTTTTCAAATAATAATAATGAATAAATGTGCAAGTAGGGGTGTTTAATCCATTCTGGACCCACAACAAACTCCAATATAAAGTATGTATTAAAAAGTATGGATTTTTATGGAAAAAGTCGCATCGGATAACAACTGATTCGGATACAGGCCGTGACGCCGGAACGGATTATGGTCGGTATCCGGTGCACCACTGTACATTGGAATAAAAAAGACATTTTAGTGGCAACCTGGCTGCTTATTCTGAACCATTTGAAGGTTGTTCAAGTCTGACTTGCAGCAGAGCAATTAACTGAACAATAATCCAAATGACAGAGCATAAGTGAGTTGATGACGCCTTTCATGCCTCACAATATTCAATTAATCAGCTTATCGAACAGTTGGGTTAATTTTCCTGACCACTACATATGAAGATGTGCTTATTGTACTTACATGAGAAAAAAACTACACTGACAGCATGTTATTGGTTGCACTGCAGCTCGTTTCCTCCGCTCTTGTCTCCTGTGTCTATGATTGACACAGAGGAATCAAAAGACACGGAAAAGCAAGTCACAGGCACTTTAATTATCTCTCCTTGTTCAGTCAACTTAAAGCCAAAATAATTCCACATGTGCAATGTGGAGTATGGCTTTGAAACCAGATCATTTTTTTAAATAATTGAAGATATCAGTATTCTAAAAGCATGGTGTCAATATCGTTGATATCATTAATGGAAATAAGTTTTAGGGCAATGTATCAAGTAACAAAAAATTTTGTCATGACAGGCCTACTCCTGACAAGAGGACACACCATAAAGGAACAAACCTTGACCATAACCAAGTCACATCACATTATTAGTTGAATATAAGAAAAATAAAGACAAAAACACAAAAAAAGAAGGTGTGGCCAAACATTTGACTGCTAGAGTAAGTGAAAAGAAAAAGATATGAATGCTAACCCTGAACTAGAAAAGGAAGAGAGGTCATTTTGCACATTGGTCACATCTGAACAGACATTTGTTTTGCAGTTCCAAGGTGAAAATACTTTAGCAAGACTGACTGCCTCGTCTTAAGAGTAAAGCTTATTCCTACAAGCTGAAGACAGCGGCAAAGCACCATGAATAAAATAAACTCTAAACAATTGTCACCCTTAGACATTTTCTGCATCACTGTAATTTGAGAGCAAGTATTAGCAACCCATATATAGATATATTCTGTCAGGTACAACAGTACAGTGGAAGGACTGTGTGTTTTGGTAAAAAGTGAAAGTTGAATGTTTGTTTATAATAAAACTCCTCTGGGTACCTTTTAACGAGGAGCCGAATCCCTGCTTGCTGCTGCTGGTTGTTACTGCGCTCTGATCCTCTCAATTTCAATTCATCTTTATTGTCCCTGTGGGGTGATTCTCCTTGTAGCCAGATGCATAAAAGCATAGAACACAAATACACCAGGAAAGACTCATAAATTCCAGTGTCCATAATCCATAAGGCTACATTTATACAAAAACAAGTGCTGGTAACCTTGTGATAAACAAATTAGGCATAAATTAGCAAATTGGTAACATGTCTAGATGAAAGAGATTTGTTTTTTTGACTCTGACTGTGGTAAGGAGAATAACACCAACCCCCTCAGTTCTATCACATTTGTTTGTTTTGCTGAAGTATGAACTTGGCAGCAGACACAGCATTGTTTCAGGTCACCACAATCTGCTTCCTAAGTCAGCACAATAAATAAAATGCAACTGTCCTGACCAAACCTGTGGCAAATGAGTCCAAAGTAAGCCCCAAAAATCTACAGGAAATGTGCAAGGCACAAAATTCACCTTCAACACAGAAGAGAACAGTTAACCAAGAAAGATCATGTGGCAGAAAGTTTATTTAGAAAAACTATTTGATGTAAACTGACACTAACAATCATGATTAAACCGTGCACTAATCAGGGTTACAGTATGTGGTTATATGCACCTTAATGTTTTAAACTTAAGTGTTGAACCAAAAGTTTAAGTGAAACTTGTTTAGATTATAAAGGGCAATTTCACTGATTTATACCCATAATTAAACTGCAGTCCCATTAAGCTGCTACAGTGAATCCGTGGCTAGAGGAACAGTAAACATTTAGATAGCCGGTCCACCCACACAAGGCAATTTTGGCTACAATAAGACCTCTGTGTTTGTGTGTTGTTATATTTTGGTCCTGGGGTTTTGGCCTGTTCGTACCATTTACTTATTGACCATCTTTCAAGCAATGTTTTGTCTGAAAACCACACATCATGATTGACTTGTACCAGACCCTGTCATTCTGATGATTAGCTGTACTTGTGGTTCAGCTGAACCTGAACTACAATGATTAAAAAAATACTAAAGCCACAAAGTTTCAAGCAGACCCCCCAACACACACATATTTGAGTATTTTTCTAAGGGAGAAAAATTATAAATTGGTGTGGAACATCGAGCCTCAGTGCATAAATAAAAATACACAGCAGGGCAAACGTGCAAAAGATGGGGATAAAAAAACAGTCGCAGAAGGGGAAAAAAAAGGAACTGCAGTGAAACAATATGCAGAAAGAGAAAAATAGAGTAAGAAAAAGAGAGCGAAATTTACAAAAACCCTCACACCTCATAGTCAGCCACCACATCCGCTGGTATGGGCACATTTTCTACCTCCCACTAGAGCATCCCACCAGGGCTCTATTCTCATTCGATGCAGCTTCGGTGGCCTGGAAGAGGCCCTGCACTAGATGTGGTCAAGGAAGATCTCCTCCAACATCACCCTGGAGGAGGCAGAAGGGCTGGCACCGGACCACTAGCGATGGAGAGCACTGCTGGAGCCTATCCCAGCTGACTTGAGCGAAGGCAGGGTACACCCTGGATGAGTCGCCAGTTCATCGCAGGGCTGACACATAGAGACAGACACCTGTAAATTTAATTTCACCTCATTACCGTTAGTTTGCCTTTGTCAGGCAGTGTAGTGGACACAATGCATAAAAGGGTTAATTACTGATGTGGTGGAAAGTAATTCACTATCGTAAAGACATCTTTATATTAAGAATTATTTTATTGTGCAACAAATTTGTTGAAAGTGTTTTACCCTGTGGACTTGTCTTTCCTGTCTGTATCTCCATCATTACAGATTTCTATTTCTAGTTCTATGATCAGTCTGAAAACCTGAAACAATAAGCGATGCCACACAACACATTTTTCCATGGGTTTTCAGGGCAGTTAACATTTATTTACAGGAGTCGGTGTCACTTCGTTGCAGAGAGAACACTAATTATCGAGATGGAGCTTCACCAGAACTGCATATTTCCTGGCCAAAAGTTTACATCATCTTACTATACTAGGAAAAGTATACGCTATCAACCAAATCCACAAAGAAAGATTGCATCTGCTAACAGCACTGTGAACTCTCCCACACTTCTACCTAAAATCTTCTCTATTGCAAAGCTGCTGGAACCAAAATTAGGGGATAACAACAGCAGAATCTGCACCTTCCCTCTGCTTCAGTCTACATAAAAAACTAAATATAAATAAAGATGAGCCAACATCACTATGGAAAAGTGATGACCCTTTTCCCATACACACAGCAATGATGTTCTATTTGGTCTCCACGGCTGGCCAGGCTTTGGCATAAATTGGGCTTGATTTGATCCTGGAGCATTCAATGTTGTGTCAGCACTTCTCAAAAACTTATTCTACCACTCCATTAGATTACTGTATTATAAGAAGCATAACATTTCACATTCCACACACTGAGCTATCCTAAGTTTAACACAAAGATATTCATTTAGGAATAAAGCCATTTTTTAAATCCAGTATATACAGTATATACAGTATGCACATGGAATAAATGGAGGAAGATCCACAGTCTGCCTCCTCTACTCCTCACCTACTGCAATGTTCATTAACTCACAACAGTAACAGTTCTGTCGGTTAAAGCTGCCACAATTGTCCATCACCAAAATAAGGGAAACAAAAATCTAATTTGTTTACATCAAGATGGCCAGGGCAATGAAGTTGAATAAAGTATGTCAAATGTTAAGAAATTCTTTTTTTTTTTAATCTTTTTTCTCTTACAAAGTATACATGAAAGCTGAAAGGACATTTTGGTGGCCAAGATACCGAGTAAAAAGGAAAGAAACGACCAAAATAACATGAAGTGGATTCAGGCTTTGGAGTCAAGTGTGGGGCACAAAGAATGTGAGAGTGAGGACAACTAGTGGGCAGGTGAGGTATAGCAAGGTTCAAAGAAAGAACAAAAATAGCTTTCAACAGATAGTAAGAAATACATGTATTGTTTCTACAAATGATATTCCTTCATTTGAATATTGGTTTAAATACAGATGTTTTGTCTCCATTCAAATCCATTCATAACTCTTTGAGTTATGAATTGATTTGGATGAAATTTGCAGGATACTAGGTCAGAAATGAGACAAGGACCAATCACTTATATTCTGGGAGTGATATGGATTCAACATTTGTCCTTGTAACGCCACAAATAACAACCAGAAAATTTAGCCGAAAAACATAGGATAACACCATAATAGATTCTATCACCACAAAGTTTGATCCAGATAATCAGATAATTAAAAAGGCAATATTCCAGATATAGCGATGCAGAATGCTTATACTTACAGGGCATGAAAAATATCTACCAGTACTATATGGTAACAAATAAAGCTATAGATATGAAACTGACACCAAATTGTAGCAGAAAGTCTACTGATTCAGTATACCGTAGTACCCATGGATATGATGCATCGTCAACATTTATGGAGTAAGATCCAGAAGAGAACTGCCATTACGGAAATTTTACTGTTTGTGAATAACTACTGAACTAATAATGATATGTACAGTATGTGATTCCAAATGCTAATGGTAGGTTTTCCTGGTTCAAAGAATTCAATAAAGAGGGTCGGTCATTTGTTTTCATTGTCATATCCAAACAAATGTATGAAGAGAACCTGATGCTGCCTTGGTGGAGGTCTGCAGTGTTTGAGTGGTTTCTGGTTACTTTTATTGTTATTTGGTGCATCTTTATTCATGTAGATTTAATGTGAGTACCGGTACCAGAATATGAAACTGGTGCAAACAGTTGTGAAAGTTTTCTGTACAGGAGTGACAACTTTCTGCCAAACACCCAGTGAATTAACCAACACTTAAGTCAGCAGCATCTACTTGAATTAAAAAAGAAAACAAAACTCCCAAATCGCTGAGGCAGCACAATATTACACGTGGGATCAGAAACAGATGCGTTGCCTCTGGAGTCTGACAGAGCAGTTCCCTGACAGTGTAGACACTCAAGCCGTGGGACTCTTGATGACGATGTTGTCTGTTTAGCATCTATCATACACTTCTATAAATGTTCTCAAGCTGGTGGCTGCTTAATCCAAGCCCTCGATGGTAAAGTGAAACCACAGAGCTTTACGTTCACAGAGGGTTAGGCGCCTTTCCAAAGATGGGACACTGAATGTTTTCCTCACTCACATACACATCTATCTTTCCCTTTCATTTCCCAACTCTCACACCGCTTTCATGTGTGTTGAAAGGCATCGGCTGGCTGCGTTACACACGGCATTAAAGAACACTTATCGTGAGACGCAGCTTTGATGCAGATGTGAATTTGAGAGCACCAAGAAAATCGGGTGATAATTTGTGGTGCATTAATGCTGTCTCGCATGTAAGTCTTGAGAGGTGAAACTGGTGATTTGTCCATCAAACTGCAGAGCCATAAAAAGAAAGTGCTAATAAAGAGTGACATACTGAGTGGCCTGATGGGAAATGAGAGCTGCAAACAGTGGGAAGAAGGTGAGAATACTGTAACCTATGTCCATGAATGCTCAGCAAATGAGAGAAGATAGCTAGCTCAATCAGCAACTAAAGGTACAAACAAGGGAACTTGTAAATCAATGTAAAGGTCACGTGATAGCAGTTTGTAAAGTCGACTTTATTGACAACCCAGCCATAACGTGACTGATATTTATTTCTCAAAGGAAGCTTTCTATTCTATCTGTTTTAGATTCCATGCAGTGACACATCTCAGCTGCTGGAGGAAAATGGCCCTTTCCTTTTATTCAAAACGTAAACTTTTTTTTCTTTACCAAACTAGAAAGGGTCATACTGCCATGGTGTCTACTGGGGGCTCATTCCAAAAGTGAGTCATTCCTCTTCTTATGATAAAATCTACAACTTTGGAGTAGAAATATGTTTGCAGTATGGTATAAACAATAGTTTCAGTCTCTATGGTTTATTTCCACCTTTGTACGGCGAGTGAATGTTATATATTTTATCCATTTAGGTGACACAAATACCTATATTTGCACATAATTAAGGGCCTAGGCACTTTGTTTGACAGGTGTGTCCAAGGCAGGAATCTGTTGTTTTATTTAATCCACTTCAGCTCCACACTGACTTCATATGTATGCTCATTTTTGCATGAGTAATAAGCAAAGGTGTCTATATGCAGCTACCCAGAGGCTCCTTGTTTGACCGTCCAAACAGCTCTTCACAAGCCTATGAGGGACATCACTGAGGGTTTGTAGATCTTTTACATATATACAATCTATGGTTATAAATTATTATCAAAACATAAAGCCTTTAAAAAAAATCAACTGTTGAAAATGCTCCATTACAACATGGAAACAAAAGAAGCAAAATGACCCTGTACCTGGGCCTTGGGACCTGCAGTATTTTCTAAAACATGTTTTTTTTTTTTTTACATTTTTCCCAACTTCTGCTATTTTAATTGTGAAATAGCTGGAAACATGTACCCTCCCATACCTCTGATAATCCTTCAAATTAAACAATCTCTGAAGGAAAAACACATTTAGGTCTTTTACAGTCCAGCTGAAGTAGACAAAAGAGGAACAACCTTTGATGAAGGATTCCATTGGTTTGTTTTCAGTGATCACATGCCAAAAGACTTGGAAAACACAAGTCTAGATGATTCTGTTATGCTATATTTGTACCACGTTCACAAAAACGTTGACCTTGCTTTTACTGCGGCCATGTAATTATAATTCCCAGTTTCCACAATATTTTATAGAATCTATCAACCTACGTCCTTGACTAGATTGTTTTATAATTAATAAATAGCCTCCCAATAGGAATGAGCGTGAGAATAGACAGATTTTATTCTTGCAACCTGTGTGCTTTTAATTATAAGCCATTAAACTTCAGCTTAGGGAGGCACTGTAGCTGTATGAGGACACTGAGGCTCAGAATAATCAATCTTTATAAACAAGCTTTTGGGAGGATTACATGGGAGGAACTCAGTATTTTGAGGAAGTCAATATCAGCTCAATGCCACATTCTTTTACAAATACCGGGGAAACTCCTAAGTCAACATGGAAATCATCTTAATGGGAATTATGTTTTGATGACATGTGTGGACTCAGGGAGGAAAGAAGTCAGCACACTGTGGGAGCTCCATGGGAAATCGAAGTGACTTTTTTGCACCTTCACTCAAAATGAATTGATTTAGTTTGGAGATCTGTAGAGGACGTTATAGCCGGTTTGCTTCCATAATTGTCATTTACACTCCTGCCAATCACTTTTCCCCCCATCTCAATTTTGCACCTTATGGTTTGAGACAAAACATGCATGAGTTTTGTGCCTGGCTCCCCAAAATAAAAACCATAATCAACTGCAACTCGGCATGGCAGCCCGGTATAATTGTGTCATTATTGCTTACTGAAATAGCATCAGTATCCACTTGAGCTAGAAGGAATAAGATCTGCTGTATTTTCTTAAGAATCATGGCCTACAATGTAACACACAATGTTCACACTTTGGATATGCACTGCAATTAATCCTTAAACACATCATAAGCTCTTCTGCCATGCTGCAAAGTCCAGCAGCCATCTGGACAATATCCAAAAACAGCACTTGTAGAAGAAAAGGAACTACCCCCCCCCCAAAAAAAAATCTGCCCACAAGAAAATCAGGAAGACAGATTCGTGTCAGTCCTCATGAGTGTTTTACATCCTACCATACTGTTGAACAATGTGGCCTTTGTATATACAAGCCTGTCCTGCTCACCTATAGGGAGGAGATGGGGGGTTCACTGTCTCCTCTGCCTGACATCTTTCAGACCTTGTCATGTCATACCAGTTGAGATGCTGTGAAGTTTATTTGAATTCAGGTCGTATTTACGCAGGATACCAGACATGGGAAAAGTACATTATTTACTTAAGGAGAAGTACAGATATGTGTGTTAAAATAGACTTATGGGAAAATCTAAGTTACCGATTCAACTGCTTCATTCTAGTAAATTGAAAATGTACAGACCGAGATGGCCGTGAAGACAAGTCAAATCATTATGACTTCAACTGCAAGTATACTTAATATAACAAACATTAACTTTGTTCTTTGTCTTGTGTCCTTTACTTTTTGGCCTATGCATTGATTGTGATCTGTACTATCAGAAGTACACATCCTTTTACATAAACAGGCTGATTACTTATCATTTCCAAAAAAATAAAAAATACATATAATTTTTTTAAAGATTATTTTTGGTCTTTCTATCCATTATTTGACAGATACAGTGCAGAAAGACAGAAAAGATGGGAGAAGAGAGTTGATAGTGACATGCAGGAGAGGGCTACAGGCTGGATTCAAATTCAGGTTGCTGCAATCAGGCCTGAGCCACGTGGGTGTGCAGCACCAGCTGAGCCACCGAGGCACCCCCATATGCATAACATTTGAGAAAACAACGTACCACTGATAACATTACCAAGCTATAACTGTTGTTTTTAGGCTGTCACAATGTTGTGGCTAAGGGTTAGCTTGGTTTAAGCAGAAAAACATCTTTGTTTGGGTAATGGATTATGAGTATTGTCCCATATTCTCCCTATCTGCCTCCAACCACCTCCTTTTAAGATTTGATGCTGTTTAATAATATTTAACTTTTTTTTTTACATCCATTTATTCATACAACCACAGGTACATAAGCAGTGGTCATTACAAAAATCAAAATAACTTTCAACTGTCAGTTGTTTGCTTCACATGATGAAATATAAAGTCTGATTTGAAAATATAAGCAGTAGAAAGTACAGTACAGCTATTTGTGTCAGCTTTCAGGAAAAATGTGATATGAGATGAAGATACCTGAAATCTACATTCCGTTCAATTGAGGAAACAAAGTGCTAATGATAGTAGTACATCGCTACAAAACTAATTAGATTTATGCACAAAAATAACTTTTGTTCACAAAAAGGTGCTATTCAACCATATTTGCCCACAACCACCTCCCTCTAAGGTTTGTCCCTGTTAAACGACATAACCTGACTTTTTAAAATGCACTTCAACCACAAAACTTAAAATGCCTTTGATAGAATTCTTTCACTGTCTTGTACAATGAAGAATCACAAATATATTTATTCATATTACTTTGTGCTAACGATGTATCTACATGCTCACCTATGTAACTTGTGTCAAACATCACCAGCTAAGGAACCAGTTGAAACCAAGTGTTGTAACATTTGTGACTGAGTGTTCTGTCAAGAGATAAGAAATCAGCAAATATATGCAAAATGCCCACTTCGTCCTTTCCTTGTTATAACAGAGGCATCTTCATCATCCATCCATCCATCCATTTTCTACCCCTTTATCCTCGTGAGGGTCAGGGGGGCCTTCGCTCAACTCAGCTGGGAATCTTCATCATACTGAAGCTTTTCTTTGTTAGATCAGAGCTCTGACTCACACACCCTGTCTTGTGTGTGAGTTTTTCCTATGCACAGCTTGAGTAAAGAAACAGAAGACTTCAAACCTATTTTTGAATGTTGTGCTTCATTTCTCACCACACAGCATTGAATGCATGTTAATGAGCTTTGTCATTTTTGAGGTGACAAAACTAGGATTTTTTTTTCTATGCGTTTATCAAAATAGCATTCAATCTAAAGTCTGGTTTCGCATAGTCAGAAACAAAAATACTGAAGTAAAGTACAGATAGCTGAAGCTGTTCGGTCAACAGATCTCTTGGCAGGACCCAGGCCTGGTGTGAGCCTGTGGTATTTTACACAGATTCAGGTTGTCACTCTTCGCTGCGTTCACAGCTCCCTGGTTTACTCCCGAGGCCTCTCTCCCTTCGATGATGGAGAAGATAAGCATGTTGCATGCCGAATCACTGAGCTATGACAAAAAAAAGAGGTTCTGCTCAATAAGCCAGATGTAAATAATTGTTGAAAGCAATACAGGGCCTTGCTTTGCAGAGTCCGCTTGTGTTTTGCTTGGCCATGAGTGGAGTGGCTCAGTTTCATTTGGGTCCTGAAATGCCTTTTTAAACGTTTTGTTCAGACTCAGTGTTATTTAAAGATGGCCTAGAATTGGGCTGTTACAGTGCCTTACCACCCAAATGACTTAGGTAATCTGAGTTTGAAAGTGACTATTTTTAAAACTTGCCAACGCTTACATGCATCTAAATGAGTTGCTTAAGACTGCAGGGAAAAAAAGGACTGATGCATGAAGTCTTTACTTGAGTTAAAGTTATAATAACACATAAAAATATTCTGTGAGAAGTAAAATCTCGTTTACTTAAAAGACACTTAAAGTTTGAGAACTAAAAGTAGTCAATATTTGGTCAAATGTTCCTTATGTGTTGTAATATTATAGCTTATGTTATTGCCGTTTGTAGCAGTGGTGTCCTGTGAGTAGTGCCAGATGTTTTTGGGCTCATAGCAATATTAGGGAGCAACCTTTTTGATGCACTGGCTAGTAATACATGCAAAACAAAACATTATTTCAGTTTAAAAAAATACTGTTTCCTGCATTTTATCATGTACTGATATACAAATCGATGCGTATCAGTCATATCTATGTATGTACATCCCATCCCACTCTGTCCTGTCCCTGTCTATGCCTCTACCCCCCGCCCCCCATCCTATCCTATCCGAATAATATTGATGCAAGGACCTTCTTATGTATGATGAAAATGTCTGTGTACCAATGTGAGATAGGATGTGAGCACCATGTGCCTCTGAAAATGTCTGAAAAGTTTTCATAAGCTATGAAAAACAGGCTTGTTTTCATCTTGACGGCGCATTTTCCACATAAACCAAAAAGTTTTTATTTAGCTTAAGGAGGAAGAAAATTTTAAACTCAACCCATAAGATACATTTGTTCTTTCTGGTTATCACAAACATCTAAAGTCAACATATTTGGGAGATACTGTACGTGGTGTTCACCGAACAGGAGGGAACTCTGAAAAGTAATTCAACCTGTGAAACAATTGTAGTGGGGCAAAAAGTACAATATTTGCCTCAGAAATATATGTAGTAGAATTATGAAGTTGCATAAAAATGAAATCCTCAAGTCATATTCCACCACTGGAACAAAGCATGTTTAAATAAATACTTTTTTATTCTGTTATTGGCTTTTTACAGGTACAAAGCATACAGCATGTTATAGTTTTATCAAAAGTGGAAAATACTGATGTTACATATGTAACAAATGTAAAAAATAAGTCTTCAATCTTACTTTCCCCGAAAGTAAGAACATACATTTCAGCATATGAAAATATCCATAAAAACATAGCTTAAGTAATTTAAGTTAATAAACAGTACAAAAATGTAGAAACCATACATGTCAAAATAATGGACAAAGACACCAACAACAAATGACTCCATGATTTCTTCATGAATTAAAAAATGTACACAAGTTGTTTAGTTGGGGTCATGTTTACATATATCATCACTGTTGCCCAAAAAACACTTGGCTGGTCAGT
>JAQQAE010013822.1:0-12607 GCA_029823295.1 Pseudamia nigra | reverse complement strand
ACAAGACTAGAACCTTACTGAAGGATGCTGAAATAAGCGACCATTTCAGTTGCACAGTGGCAGAATTAATTGTCACCCAGAAAAATACATGAAACCTTATTTTCCACACTATGTCGCCTTTAAATGGTTTTTGCTTCAAAAGCAGTGTCAGCTCTCGGGACCAACATGTAATTGGTGTGGGACAAAAGACAATATTCAGTACTTGTACCATCTCCCAACTAGCTAATAATCATTCTCTGCATAGATTACTCAGTGTTTTCACTGGTGGGCACCCTTCTTGTGGAGTGGATTTTGCTGGTGGGTCCCTCAGCAGGTGAGAGATGATATTTTAGAGGCTGTGGTGCTCCTTGTAAAGCAATACAAGATCATTTGAACTGATGTTCCACTGGATAAAAACATTGTACAGATTAAATCTGCAGGTATACAGATGAGGATGATTCTACTCGTTTTTGTGCTTTAAGCAGAAATAACTGTCAATATTCAACATCAACTGTGTGTATCCAGAATGAGATGCTACAGTGAATTGGAGGTAACATGCCCAATTTAAACAAAACAGATAAATGTTACATGTATCTGTCACATTTATCATCAACATTTTGCCCATGATATGAAATGAATACAACAAAATACAATGCATTTACATGCATAGACAAATATTTTTGGTCAGACTGTGAGTGTGTTTTTTAAATATACAGATATGCAAATGGCTGTTGCATAAATGCAGCTGCACAACCAGGCTAAGACACTGACATTCAGTGGTTCACTCTTTCTCTCAGTATGCACGCACACACACACACACACACACACACACACACACCCCCACACACGTACTCTCGTGCACACAATGTAAACTCCTACATAGTTGTGCAT
This sequence comes from Pseudamia nigra, assembly GCA_029823295.1. Taxonomy (NCBI): domain Eukaryota; kingdom Metazoa; phylum Chordata; class Actinopteri; order Kurtiformes; family Apogonidae; genus Pseudamia; species Pseudamia nigra. The sequence continues at coordinate 11,737 of JAQQAE010013822.1, read as the reverse complement.
CAACACACCCACATCAATACTCAACCGATGATCAATAAGATCGTGGTCAGACTGTAGAGATCTTGCGGTATTCGGTCCACACTTCTACATCTATGTCCTCAACACAGCATCCTCCACTAAAAGTTTATGGAAATATTGCTAAACAACTATTTAATCTGTCCACACCTACACTATACTAACCATTTCACATCTCAATCCACCTTTGAGCTACCCTTGGGAAAGCAATAAATATATCTGCTCCTTCTGTTTGACGTACATGAAAGCGAACATAGATTTGGACAAATTTCAGAGCGCCTCATTACAGGCAGTTGGACGAGGCATCTTGAGCACATATTGGCAGCAATGGCATAACAACATTTTGCAACGGCAGGTTAAAAACCTTAGTGAGCAAAATGAAACCCTAAGAAAAAAGATGCACATCCTGGCAATTCATTTAGATAATTTTTGCTACAGACCCATGCCTTATCCATCACCTTTCTAATTACTTAAGACATCTCTGAAAAGATGCAGAAAGGTGAGAGACTAAGGAGTGAAGTCAGAGGACCTATAGGTTTCGCCAATATCTGCTACACTGCTGCTAATTATCACCTTCCATATTGACATTACTGCCTTTGACTGTTACCTTGGCAGTGTGAAGCAATTGGTGGAAAATCTCAGCTGGACACAATCCTAGATTCAGGACCTATTTCACATCTGATGCCAACTTTAAAATACAGATGGTATCTCCTGGTGTCAGACTTTTCACAGAACAACCAGAGTCAATTTTTAGTCAGACCAATTAAAAGCTAAAAAAAGCTTCTCAACTCTTCTGTTCTGGTTTGGGATAATACAGTTCTGAACAGGGTCTTCAACAACTATGTCATAAGAAGGCAGTTTTAAAAAAGCAAACTTTTTAAATTAAATCCAGGATGAGTTTCAGTTTTGCTGGAAAACTCACAAGTAGTTAAAATGCTTCTGTAATGGCTAGTAAGAGTGTGTCTTTGGCACTCTGAACAGGCTCTGGAACAGGAAAACATAGAAACAGTGCTCAGAACAATATTATCAATAAAATAATAAAATAAACAAATCATGGCAATGATCTGCGCATTGTGGAAAGGCTCTTGCTTTCTCTTATATATTAAACATTAATAGTTCAACTTTTTAAATTCTCTGATAAAAGTATATGTGTATTGTATATGTGTACTGTCTGTATATATATTTAAATATAAGAAATAAACATATCTATTTTATTAATTATAGTTTTTGTCTCAGAGGCGTCTTCTTTGAGCTCAAATGCATGCTTCTAGGAATGTTTTTGAGGTCATGCAACACTAGGAGAGCAGCGTAAACCCAGATAAAGGCAGTTTAGGGGAAGCGTTGTTCTATACACGAGTCCTTAAAAGTTTCTATTTTGATCATGACGATGTGATCATGTGACAAACTTGTGAAAAAGACAGCGCTGCAAGTCTATCACCTCTGCAACTGGAATTAATGTCGAAAACTAGAGTGTGTGTTTACACATTAGCTTTAAATTGCAGCTCAGCTGCAGTACTCTAATAGCAACCTGGCAGAAGTTAACAGCAGTGATTCCTACATGGAATGTTGATATTGACAAGGACACCACATCCGGATTGGATTTGGCTGTCTGATTATACTTTAAGAAATCCTGTAACATACAGCTTTAGATTCCTGTAACAGCTACCTGCAGGTATCCTTTAAAAAGTGTGGATTTTATAGAAGGCAGTGTACAGACAAATATACAGTGGTGATGAAGCAAGTGGCAGTTGAGAAACAAGAGGAAATTCTCATTCAGATAAAAATGTCATGCAATAATTCTACTGACTAAGTTTACTACTAACAGTACCTATCTACCTACCACCTATCAGTTAAGTCACAGTTATCTACCTATCTGTATGAATAAGTACTGTTACATGTGAAACTGTGAAAAACAAACAAAACAAGAAGAAACATTCAAGCCGTCCTCAAAGCTCTGCAGTAAGACCAGTTTCGGTGAATGGAAGGGGGAAAGCTTGCATTGCAATACATACTGTACATGTTAGACCAAAGCAGTGAAAAGTCAAGGCCATTCTCAGTCATTCATCAGATACTGATGTCTACTGGGAAAAAAGGTGTCGAACCATAAGCGTAGTGCTGATGGCTGTCATTCATCCTTGAAATAACATGGTGTACTTAACCACCAACCTCGTCACAAGTCACCCACAGGCCATAGCAGCACTGGAATGGGCTCGCTTTATGCTCACACATCCTTTTATCTGCAAATGGTGTAGCATAAGACAGTTTCATTGGCTCCAGGAAGCAGCATATGTAGTGTGCGAATAGGGCTCTTCAAAAAGCGCATGGCAGAGTAGTAGTGTGTCTTAGGAAATGAGGGACCAAGGGACAGAGGACTAAAGCAGGGCTTGTGTAGTAATGTTTTTCTTTTTTGGAAAGTGATCATTTTTTCTCCCTTTATCTTTTCTTTTGTGCACTACTGTTGGCTACTGTTGTGAGCAGGAAATTTTAGGTATTTTTTAAGCAACCACACGGACAAAGCCAACTCCATGCAGAAATGCAAAATTTGAAAATCCAGTCTCTTTGACAGTCATGTTGTCAGGAGTGTTAAGCACAGGTTGTGAGGAGTGAAGACAGGATGAGCGCAAAGAGAGCAGATAGTTTTTGTAAGATTGTTTCACTGTCTATTACCATCATCTTCATCATCCTGAATTCTATTGCCTTGATTCTTCCAGCACACATGAGGCAGGAGGCTCTACACCTGTCCCACCCAGCTGCTTAGCTCTGCATTTCCCAAAAATGGCAAACAATTACACATCTGTGAGCATTTTGGTAATGTTTACGTAGTTCGTGTTGGCCAGTGTGCAGTTGGCTGTCTTAAGGTTCTCCTCCTGAAAGTCCTCATTGCTGTTGTTTACAGCCTCTTGAATCTCCATGTAGTCTGATTTACTGATGGTGGAGCCGCTCCGGCTCTTCTTCAACTCCTCTGCTGAATCTGCTTTGGGCACGTTCACCTGCAGATACTGGGCCTGTTCTTCACCTTCAGTCTCACGGTGATAGAAGTAGTTGAAGTTGGACACTATGACAGGTACAGGCAAGGCAATGGTCAGCACACCTGCAATAGCACAGAGGGAACCCACAATCTTGCCACCAATTGTAGTCGGCACCATATCACCATAGCCAACAGTAGTCATGGACACTACAGCCCACCAAAACGCATCTGGGATGCTTTCAAACTGTGATTCTGGTTCATCTGCTTCAGCAAAATACACAGCACTGGAAAATAGGATGACTCCGATGAACAGGAAGAAAATGAGGAGGCCGAGTTCTCTCATACTGGCTTTCAGGGTCTGGCCCAAGATCTGAAGGCCCTTGGAGTGACGTGAGAGCTTAAAAATTCTGAAGACTCGTACTAAGCGGATGACCCTGAGAATGGCTAAAGACATGGCTTGCTGACCCGCTTGACCATCCTCGGGCCTGTCTGCTAACTCTGTACCAAGAGTGATGAAGTAAGGGATGATAGCAACTATATCAATAATGTTCATTATATTACCAAAAAAGCCTGCTTTGCTAGGGCAGGCAAAGAAACGTACTAGAAACTCAAAGGAGAACCATATAATGCAAAGAGTCTCTAGGATAAAGAAGGGGTCAGTGAAGTATGTAGATGTGTAGCTGATGATTGTAGTGTTGGTCTCAGGTGAAAAGACTTCAGCGTGAGACTTGTGCATTTCCTCCTCATCATTGCGGAAAATGGGGAGGGTCTCCAAACAGAAGCTGACTATAGATATCAGAATGACCATGACAGAGATTATGGCAATAATCCTAGCAGGACCTGAGCTCTCTGGATATTCAAACAGCAGCCACACCTGTCTTTGAAACTCATTATCAGGAAGAGGTCGCTCCTCCTCTTTGATAAAGCCCTCATCTTCTCTGAACATCTCAATGGCCTCCTCACCCAGCTCATAGAACCGAATCTCCTCTGAGAAAATATCAAGGGTGACGTTGACTGGCCTTCTTAGCCGCCCCCCTGACTGGTAATAATACAATATAGCGTCAAAGCTGGGTCTGTTCCTGTCAAAAAAGTACTCATTCCTCAGTGGGTCAAAATACCGCATCCTCTTTTTGGGATCCCCCAGCAGAGTCTCAGGGAACTGAGAGAGAGTTTTAAGTTGTGTCTCAAAGCGCAGCCCTGAGATGTTGATGACCACCCTCTCGCAGCACTCATGATCGGCCTCTGGGTCGTAGTCCTGGGGATGCCCTGGATGTGCAGCCGCCTCGTCAGAGGGGTCGCCTGTGGCAACAGTCATTCTGCAGGGAGAGGAGGCCTGCACTTTTCAGTGAGTCTGGGTCCTGCAGCCTGGAGAACTGCAGGCAGGGGCCAGGAAAGGGAGGGGGCTCAACACCGTAAAGACCTGACGGCCACAGGATGAAACCTAGGATTGGGCTGCATGTAGGACAGACAGAGCAAAGACAGAAAGCAAGGTCAGGTACACCTGAGACACAGTTCAACATTTAATCTGTCATTTAGCCCACATTTGGCAGATATTTGCTTTAACTTGAAGAACAAATAACTCAAAATAGATGAAACTGAAGCCACCCTTGAACTGCATGTCAGAAGATTTGATATGTGTGCTGTAAAGTTATACAACCATGAGAGGTAGAAGACACCAAAATGAATCAGCTCATTAAAACTTGAGGCTGACACTACTGCTCCTGACAAATTACTATGTAAATGAGAAATCCACCTTGCATATAAATGAATTCAATGGAGGTAAAGTCAGGAGCTAACTAACATTTACATGTGCCAAACATCCTAAATTAGGGCACTGATCTGCTGCAATGGGCAGTATCTGCTGAAATGAATGGGACTACCTTTAGCAGTGAAGCCATGCATGAATATGGCAATGCAGCAGGCACCAAATTCATACAGACAGAATCCTGCCTAGATTATCACAAAAAACCACTGCAGTCTAAAAAGCAAATGTACAAGATGCTTTAAGATTTTCTGCAGTAGCAAATGCACACAAAATGCCTCATAATGACTGACTTCACTGAGTTTTGTTCGAGCATTTTAGTCTTGAAATGGTGCCTGACTCTAAAATATTCAAAAACATCTATAAATAATTTATCCGTAGAAGGAAATAGGTTCCAAGAGAAAACTGTATCTCTTGTCTGCATCATCTGTACTCAGAGTGAGAGCCCAGCTTTAGACAATAAAATCCTTGTATATCCTGCAGGAGATGCATACCTGCACATTACTGCTAATTATCACGTTTCCAGTCAAGTGCAAACCAGTGCATCTACTACAGCCATCCACGATGTAAAACATCTAATCACTATCACCAGTAACAGATAAACGCATGCTGTTTCTATCTGGATGTGATGCATACCTGCAGACAGATTATTCATATCTCTGTGTGGGTTGTGGATCCAACCGGACGCAGATATCACGAAGGTGAATAACCCGCTGCGACAATCAGGTCTTCGGTCTCCAGAGAAAAAGGGAAAACAGAATTTCCAATTTGGGACAGTCGATGGTATTCACCTCATGTTGTCTGCAGCATCTTCTCCGTGTACGCCGGGTACAGTATGTGCGGGTGTGTCCTCGCTTTCCCCTCCCCGTCTCCTTTCCTCCGGGTAGGCTGTCGTGGGATGGCGATTGGCAAAAAAGGGAGGAGGGAACCGATCAAGGAGGTGCCGGTGCTTCTCTGAATAACCAAAGGTGCTGGGATCAGCAGAATCATGTGCCTCCTCTGTTCCCCTCCACGCCAGCGTGACTCTGACGAGCGGGCTGCAGACAGCCGCAAAGGTAAATAGTCCTAATAAGGTGCACAGAGAGGCAACATCTGCAGAGGGGAAACTAAGGCGGGGAGGAGGCACGAGGTTCACTTTAAAACCTCATCTTATGATTAGATTTAATTACGTTCTGGGATGTTTGCTTTAGTAATACGCACCGACTCGAGCTGCCCAGAACATTTCATCTCTTTACGCATCAGCCAATTTGCATTTTATGCCTTATTTATGGCAGTGAACACATCCAGCTCTGGCACAATGTCTCCCATGCAGATATAGTGAGGCAGAGTCAAGTGCGTCCCAGTGTCCTGGAGTCTCCTAATAAATAGCCTGCATGGTGAGCGCAGGAGCGTCTTCAGACACTGACTTGAAACGACACGTATGAAGGAATCGCCGCCCTGCGTAGTGGGCTTGAAGATTATGCAATTTCACAGAGCCACAGCCCCAAGCGCGCGCACACACAAATCTCCACATACAAGCGGCCCTTATTGGTCCTGGTTTCATCTAAGGTGAGAGATGGTGTTTTCTTGATGGTGTGAAGGGTAGATGTGTGGGTGAAACACTCGTGCAGTCACTAGTGGGTTGGTATATAAAGCTGGGTCCAACCTGCAGTCGGGCATTGCTGTGCATACCAAGAGACACGCTGGTGATGGAGAAGGCAAAGGAGAAAAAACGCGCTCTCCATCCGCACTGTAGCCTACCACTCCTTACCTTATCTGCAGTGGGAGCGATTTAAAGGGGAACACAGCTCCGGGAATGCACAGCAGCACGGCGGCTCAGCTGGAAACCCAAATGTCAGATATAATAGAGCAGCATAATGGGCCAAAAGCGCCTGATTCTCAAGTGGTCGTGCGTCGTGACCCGTGTTATTCCCACTGGTGTTCAAGGTGAGAGCCAGGAGGTGAGCGTAAAAAGGAAAGGGAAGAAATGTGCAAGTTATCAACGGAACGAAAAGAAGGAACTAATGAAGAAAATGATCAAGAAAATGAAAAAAAATCAACAAAAAAATTATCTCCATGAAATGAAAAATAAAATCAATAAATCGAGAAGAAAAACATGTAGAAAATGAGTAAGATAAAAAAAATCAACAAAATTAACAAAACAAATGAAAAGTAATGAAATGGGAATAAACAACGTCACTAAAAATATACAAATATGGATACAAATAATCAAGAAAATGACCAACACAGACTATAATGAACAAAATGACAAATAAATCTGCACAATAAACAAAAATTAAAAAGTAATGAATAAACAAAATTAACAAAAAATGAATACAAATAATCAGGAAAATACAAAATAATAAAAAATGGCCAGAAATGGGGAAAAAACAGGCAGCAAAACAAAAAATAAACAGGAATATGATAAAAAAAAATGAACAAGAAACGAATCAAACTAATCACAAAAACAAACAAACCAATACACAAAATAGTCAAAAATAATTTGAAAAATCATCAAAATAAGTATGAAAATGGAACAATGTACAAATAGCAAAATAAGCAAAAATAAAAATGGCAATAAATAAAAATGAGAAAAAAACAATAAGAAGAACAAAAATAAACTAAATAACCAAGTGAAATATTAAGAATATAATGCACAAAATTAACAAAATAATAATTGACTTAAATGATGAAGCACATTAATGGAAATTAAATAATCACTCAACTTTGGGTCAAAACCAATGAATAATCATTGCTTTTTTTCAACACATTTTACATCCCACTCACAGCAAGTTCACGAGTCATTTATTGTTAATTTTGATCCATTGATTTATTCATTTTGTTCCTTTTCTTCATTCCTTTGTTATTTTGGTTCATTTCATGACTCTTATGAATCCTATTAAATAACAATTGTTAAAAACAAAAAGGAGAACATGTGGATTTATTTAAAGGAAAAATATAGATGTGAAAAATATAGATATAATGCCAGTTTATCTCTTTGTTGCACATTTCGTTCTTTGCTTATTTTGTTCAATATTGTTTGTTTTCTTGGTTATTTTTGTTAATTTTTTTCAATTATTTTTCTCACTATCTTTGTTTATGACATATAAAAGTGTAATTAACTCAGTGTAGAATTAACTTTTGGTCCAATTTTTGATTTTTTATCTTCCTTTGCTCATTTTGTTCACATAATTTATCATTTTCACGTTTTGTCTTTGATTTCACTGAATGCCCTTTAGTCTTTTCCATCCAGGTGTATATTTATGTTTTTTTAATTCTTAACATATTAAAAAATCAGCATTTGCTTTCTTTTGTTCACAGTACCTATGTTTTTAATCTTGTTGGCAACATGCTTCATTAATAATGGATAGGAACGTGACAAAAATACAGCAAATCCTTTTCCTTTGTACTGTACTATATTCAGACCAAAGAACAGACAAATCAATAAAAAAGTTCTTTTATTGTTATCAGTACTAAGGCTGGAAATAGAGGCATGCAGTGGCCGGACGTGACCTCCAGAGAAGCCAAAGGTCAGCGGGAATCCCTCATTTGTGGAAAGGAGATGAATAAGGGGGTGGGGATGGGGACACCAGCGGGGGGATGCGTTTGCCAAGGTTGCTCCTGGCAGACCAGAGACCATCAAGGCTCCCAGGCTTATCCCTTCTGTGTGCCTGTCTGCCTGCTGCCACACATACGGACACCTCTCACTATCTCTTAATAGCTTTCCCAGGTTCCTCATGACAGCACAGCCATTATTTATGAACCGGGGGCCTGTTACAAAGACTGTTAATGCAAGCTCTAAGGCTCTATTCATTTAGCACTAGCTGGTTTGCCTTAATTAAAACCAAAGGTTGCATGCCCTGTCAAGGCCATACATAGTTTAATCATTTTTTTTGAGGGGGGCATTAAAAATGGCCTGTTGTGTGAGTTGGCAGATGCTGGGTGTCAAAGACAAATTTGGCTCCAAGGGGTATTGATTACACAGCTTATCTCATCTCCATCAGAGGGTGTTTTTGGCACAAGAATGAAGACAAGTGAAAATAGACCACAGGATGGATAAACTGAATGTCCATAAATTAATGGCTGTCAAAGTTTGAAGGCAAGTAGTTTCTTCATATCTTGCTGATTCAGTATGTTTAGTCTTCGACGGTTGTTAGACTCTCCTGCAACAGCACTTCTTGCATTTCACACATCCAACTGATGTTATTTTTTGGGACTTCCTCTGCTAAACCTGCTACAGTATATTCCCTCATGACACTTATTTGCAAATCTTAAAAATGGTTAAAGTGTATTTTTAATTGGACATGGGACTTGATCAATCCCAGTGAGGCCTTCCTCAGATGAGGGTGTATGGCTGAAACAACTGAGGATTCTGAGGTTCACCCAAAGGGCAACAATCGGGGCTGTTCAGCGAGGCCGATGCAGAAGTAACTTTACGTTGTAATCCCACCGCTTGACCGCTGGGGAATTGATCGTCTGGCTCCAAGAATCTTTTTTTTCCCATAAAGATACATTAGACTTCTATCTGAAAAATACAAAGCGAATACATTTTTTTCAAACGTTTTATTTGGACCCTCTAATAAGTAAGGTGGTGGTCCATCTTTAACTTTTTGTTTTGTTATTAAGATATTACAGCAAGTAATCCAACAAATCACTGCTGTACTGGGGTTTGATTGACATGTCGCTATAGCAGCAGCTCGCTAGTGAAGTCGAACCGATTCGGACCTTCGTATTTTGTGTTTATTCAATATGTTCATAGTTATACATGAGATACGCTCGATTGCAGCTGTGGGTAAGTGTTTACACTAACAACACTGTAATATGACTTTGTTTGATACTGCATGGTGAAGTTTTACTGCATCGGTAAGATAGCGGATAATGTTAGCTCTCCCATGAGCCCCTGCTTCGTAAGCCCCGCTGCCGTTCATCCAAATATGGTTACATCCTGTTTTTGGCTCCAATATGCCGTCCAGGAAGTGACAACCCGACTGGCCTCAAAACGGCCCTTCAGAAACTGATGGCTGATGTCATGGTCACTTTGTCCATAATACAGTATATACAGTCTCTGGGTTCAACACTGATAGCGTGTCCTAAAATTTCAAATGATGGTCCTTGTAAATTTTAGGAGATCAAACCCAGACATTTTTAATAAATATTTAGTGCTTCCTTAAGCTCAATGGAGATGAGGTACACAACTGAAGATGTGGTGGATGGCAGGAAACTAAATGGTCTTTAACAAAACATGCCAACTGAGATGTACTTTTTACTTACATTTTACAGAGAAGCTTAAAGGTGTTGTCTATATTGGAAAACTAACTAGTAGCCAATAGTTTGTAGCAGGCGGCTATAAATGATTAGACAGACGACCTGCCCGTCAACACAGCTGACAACATAATAGGTGCGTAAGTTCATGAACTCACTGGCGAGTTGAAAACAGTCATAGCAGTACAGTAGCTACTGTGGGGCTAGCAGCTGTAGCTGACCCAACCACAGGATAACTGATGAGAGACAGCCTGCATTTCAGATTCCTTCAACATCTGGTACAGGTAAGAAAGTGACTACACAATAGACAGACATACTAGCTGGCCACATGTCAAACAGTGGTCTGTTACAGACGATTAGCTACTAGCTAGTTTCCTGACATTGTAGACTACACTGTCAGCTTTTTTGGCAGCAGAATGTACAATAATGTCAATACCTACAACATTTGCTCACTACTTTTAGTTGTAGCATTATGATATTTTATATTTATATATTTTAGGTTAGAAAATGCTGTTTATATGGAGTGTAAATATGTTTTAATAGACTCTGGAGGTATTGTTGTACCTCCCTGCTCTCTGACACTGCATTGCAGCATCCACAGGTTTCCAGCACACTCAGACACTGCATAAAACCAATGCACATAAAGGTCTAATTCCACCACAATTCAAGACCCTGGGCTCCTTATTAGCTCAATGGCTGACTTAATGCAATAAAATAGAACAGATGACCTGTGTATATCATGTTCATTCTTGGATTTACTGCTACAAAAACCAGATCACCTGCTTCTAGACATGATGACACAATATTCTCCTGTGCATAATTCCTCATTAGTGAATTCTCTCCTGCAAAATAATAGCAGTGTTTAATGAGAATCTTATGCTATTCATGAACATTTTTTCTCCCATGTGTTTTTTCACTCCATGAGGTATCTAACAATCCCACAACCTTTCCGCTAAACACCTTTTTTTTCCAGTGCATCTTCACTGAGACTCAATTTATTTAACCCTCTGGGAGATGAGTCATTCCAACATCACTACTCTGGAGAGACAAACTGAGGTGGCCTGAAAAAAAAAGGCCAGGTTATACAGTACATACAACTATGCAACCGGTCTCAGAGAGACAGAGAGAGCAAGAGATTGATAGACCATGAATAAAAAGAGTGGCTTCTGTAAGTAGATATCAGCAATGCAGCTTCTGGATGCCCTTCTCCATGTCCTTTTACACCCAGCACATCAGAGGAAGAGACAAAAAGAGACTGAAACAAAGAAGGGCAGAGATGGAGGAATGTGTTGTACAAAGGATTGCTTTGTGAGATGAAAAAGGGAGGAAGAGGAGAGGCGTGAACGTCAGATTGGGGCTCGGCAGGATGAGGGCAGATGCTGGAGAAGAGCCAGATACCAGGAGAGGCACAAGGACACTGGCCCACTGCAGTATCCTGCCAAACTGCCTCTCACTTAGCCACAGAAACTCAAGAAAATCTGCACAAAGCCAACATATGGCACTGTAATATACACTCATTTGCAGTGGAGTGACTCCTTGTTTATTTGTGTGTTTGTCACTTAAATGTTTTAGATCAAACAAATTCTAATATTAGACAAAGATATCATAATACAGGCACTTCTCGGGTTACGGACGAGTCCCGTTCCAATGGTCGCGATGCAACTCGAATTTCCACGTAAGCCGAAATTAACCCTTTAATACCCCCTAAATACCCCTTAAATCTCTAAATAACTATCCAAATACTGTATTTT